>PIJE02000241.1:276331-296331 GCA_002895965.2 Coryphaenoides rupestris | reverse complement strand
CCCCGAGCCCAAGCTGGGCCAGTCCAAAGCCGCCGCCACCCCCGCGCCCGCCTCCAAGTCGGCCACGCCCGCGCCCGCCTCCAAGCCGGCCACGCCCACACCCCCCAAGTCCCAGACCCCGGCACCTTCCCTGAAGAGCCCCACCCCGTCCATGAAGAGCCCCACCCCCTCCATGAAGAGCCCCACCCCCTCCATGAAGAGCCCCACCCCCGCCTCCACCCCCGTGCCCAAGTCCCCCACCCCCACCCCCAAGTCCCCCACCCCCTCCCGGAGCGTCAAGTCTCCCACACCTCCCAGCAGGTTCCTGAAGTCCCCCACCCCCAAGTAGAGGGGAGGGGGGGAGCGTCAGGGGGGGGGGGGGGTTAGCGTGTGCTTAGCATGTTGGTTTTAGCAGTAACGGTCACCACGTGCCTTCTGAGTGCACCTCCCCCACCCCCACCGTCACAATAAAGGGAAACGGAGAAGGGTGGTGGAGCTACAACCAGCAGAAGTAGAGAAGATAGTGTGTGTGTGTGTGTGTTTGTGGTGTGTGTTTGTGTGTTTGAGAGGTACAGCAGTTTGAACAGGTGACAGCTTCGGGGGGGGGGGGGGGATGGGGGGGGCGTAGGGGTCACCTGCTCAGGTATGCTGTCCTACCGGTCCGTGTACCTGTGCAGCGCAGGTAGACGAGGTGTGTCAGAAGTAACGAAGGCCGAGACGTCTGTGGTCTCAGAAGCTGCAACCTTCCACTGTCCCTCGGTGGAACGTCGTGTCCCACTAAACCACTAAAGCCACGCCTGGCGTCCCCACATCCTGGTGTCACCAGCCAATCAGACGGGACGCGCGGGCTAAAGTGTTTCCGGGTCACTAACCCTGTCCTGTTTCCTGTCACATGACTGTATTTTCCCACGATGCTTTGTGTTGGCAATAAACCTTACTTATCACCCCCTCCTTGTTCCTGGACTCCAAATGTTTTCCTACAATGTCTCCGCATAGATTTGAGGCAGATAATGGCAACTATAGTAGAGATAATGACGTTTTAGTCGAGTGACAGTTACAGTAGAGATAATGACGTTTTAGTCGAGTGACAGTTACAGTAGAGATAATGACGTTTTATTCGAGTGACAGTTATAGTAGAGATAATGACGTTTTAGTCGAGTGACAGTTACAGTAGAGATAATGACGTTTTATTCGAGTGACAGTTATAGTAGAGATAATGACGTTTTAGTCGAGTGACAGTTATAGTGGAGATAATGACGTTTTATTCGAGTGACAGTTATAGTAGAGATAATGACGTTTTAGTCGAGTGACAGTTACAGTAGAGATAATGACGTTTTAGTCGAGTGACAGTTACAGTAGAGATAATGACGTTTTAGTCGAGTGACAGTTACAGTAGAGATAATGACGTTTTATTCGAGTGACAGTTATAGTAGAGATAATGACGTTTTATTCGAGTGACAGTTACAGTAGAGATAATGACGTTTTATTCGAGTGACAGTTATAGTAGAGATAATGACGTTTTAGTCGAGTGACAGTTATAGTAGAGATAATGACGTTTTAGTCGAGTGACAGTTATAGTAGAGATAATGACGTTTTATTCGAGTGACAGTTATAGTAGAGATAATGACGTTTTATTCGAGTGACAGTTATAGTAGAGATAATGACGTTTTAGTCGAGTGACAGTTACAGTAGAGATAATGACGTTTTAGTCGAGTGACAGTTATAGTAGAGATAATGACGTTTTATTCGAGTGACAGTTACAGTAGAGATAATGACGTTTTAGTCGAGTGACAGTTACAGTAGAGATAATGACGTTTTAGTCGAGTGACAGTTACAGTAGAGATAATGACGTTTTAGTCGAGTGACAGTTACAGTAGAGATAATGACGTTTTAGTCGAGTGACAGTTACAGTAGAGATAATGACGTTTTAGTCGAGTGACAGTTATAGTAGAGATAATGACGTTTTATTCGAGTGACAGTTATAGTAGAGATAATGACGTTTTAGTCGAGTGACAGTTATAGTAGAGATAATGACGTTTTAGTCGAGTGACAGTTATAGTAGAGATAATGACGTTTTATTCGAGTGACAGTTACAGTAGAGATAATGACGTTTTAGTCGAGTGACAGTTACAGTAGAGATAATGACGTTTTAGTCGAGTGACAGTTACAGTAGAGATAATGACGTTTTAGTCGAGTGACAGTTACAGTAGAGATAATGACGTTTTAGTCGAGTGACAGTTACAGTAGAGATAATGACGTTTTATTCGAGTGACAGTTATAGTAGAGATAATGACGTTTTATTCGAGTGACAGTTATAGTAGAGATAATGACGTTTTAGTCGAGTGACAGTTATAGTGGAGATAATGACGTTTTATTCGAGTGACAGTTACAGTAGAGATAATGACGTTTTAGTCGAGTGACAGTTATAGTGGAGATAATGACGTTTTAGTCGAGTGACAGTTATAGTAGAGATAATGACGTTTTAGTCGAGTGACAGTTATAGTAGAGATAATGACGTTTTAGTCGAGTGACAGTTATAGTAGAGATAATGACGTTTTATTCGAGTGACAGTTATAGTAGAGATAATGACGTTTTAGTCGAGTGACAGTTATAGTAGAGATAATGACGTTTTATTCGAGTGACAGTTATAGTAGAGATAATGACGTTTTAGTCGAGTGACAGTTATAGTAGAGATAATGACGTTTTATTCGAGTGACAGTTATAGTAGAGATAATGACGTTTTAGTCGAGTGACAGTTATAGTGGAGATAATGACGTTTTATTCGAGTGACAGTTATAGTGGAGATAATGACGTTTTATTCGAGTGACAGTTATAGTAGAGATAATGACGTTTTAGTCGAGTGACAGTTATAGTAGAGATAATGACGTTTTATTCGAGTGACAGTTATAGTAGAGATAATGACGTTTTAGTCGAGTGACAGTTATAGTAGAGATAATGACGTTTTATTCGAGTGACAGTTATAGTAGAGATAATGACGTTTTAGTCGAGTGACAGTTATAGTGGAGATAATGACGTTTTAGTCGAGTGACAGTTATAGTGGAGATAATGACGTTTTATTCGAGTGACAGTTACAGTAGAGATAATGACGTTTTAGTCGAGTGACAGTTATAGTGGAGATAATGACGTTTTATTCGAGTGACAGTTATAGTAGAGATAATGACGTTTTATTCGAGTGACAGTTATAGTAGAGATAATGACGTTTTATTCGAGTGACAGTTATAGTAGAGATAATGACGTTTTAGTCGAGTGACAGTTATAGTGGAGATAATGACGTTTTATTCGAGTGACAGTTATAGTGGAGATAATGACGTTTTAGTCGAGTGACAGTTATAGTGGAGATAATGACGTTTTATTCGAGTGACAGTTATAGTGGAGATAATGACGTTTTAGTCGAGTGACAGTTATAGTGGAGATAATGACGTTTTATTCGAGTGACAGTTATAGTGGAGATAATGACGTTTTATTCGAGTGACAGTTATAGTGGAGATAATGACGTTTTAGTCGAGTGACAGTTATAGTGGAGATAATGACGTTTTAGTCGAGTGACAGTTATAGTGGAGATAATGACGTTTTAGTCGAGTGACAGTTACAGTAGAGATAATGACGTTTTAGTCGAGTGACAGTTACAGTGGAGATAATGACGTTTTATTCGAGTGACAGTTATAGTAGAGATAATGACGTTTTAGTCGAGTGACAGTTATAGTAGAGATAATGACGTTTCATTCGAGTGACAGTTATAGTGGAGATAATGACGTTTCATTCGAGTGACAGTTTATAGTAGAGATAATGACGTTTTAGTCGAGTGACAGTTATAGTAGAGATAATGACGTTTTATTCGAGTGACAGTTATAGTGGAGATAATGACGTTTTATTCGAGTGACAGTTATAGTGGAGATATGACGTTTTAGTCGAGTGACAGTTATAGTAGAGATAATGACGTTTTAGTCGAGTGACAGTTATAGTAGAGATAATGACGTTTTATTCGAGTGACAGTTACAGTAGAGATAATGACGTTTTAGTCGAGTGACAGTTATAGTAGAGATAATGACGTTTTAGTCGAGTGACAGTTATAGTAGAGATAATGACGTTTTATTCGAGTGACAGTTATAGTGGAGATAATGACGTTTTATTCGAGTGACAGTTACAGTGGAGATAATGACGTTTTATTCGAGTGACAGTTATAGTAGAGATAATGACGTTTTAGTCGAGTGACAGTTATAGTGGAGATAATGACGTTTTATTCGAGTGACAGTTATAGTGGAGATAATGACGTTTTATTCGAGTGACAGTTATAGTAGAGATAATGACGTTTTAGTCGAGTGACAGTTATAGTAGAGATAATGACGTTTTAGTCGAGTGACAGTTATAGTAGAGATAATGACGTTTTATTCGAGTGACAGTTATAGTAGAGATAATGACGTTTTAGTCGAGTGACAGTTATAGTAGAGATAATGACGTTTTAGTCGAGTGACAGTTATAGTAGAGATAATGACGTTTTATTCGAGTGACAGTTATAGTAGAGATAATGACGTTTTAGTCGAGTGACAGTTATAGTAGAGATAATGACGTTTTATTCGAGTGACAGTTATAGTGGAGATAATGACGTTTTATTCGAGTGACAGTTATAGTGGAGATAATGACGTTTTATTCGAGTGACAGTTATAGTAGAGATAATGACAAGATTGACAATGATAGTGTTAGTAGAGACAATGATAGTTATATTATATATATATAATGAGTAATAGCAAATAACACCTATAGTGAGATAATGACAGTTCTGTTAGAGATGATAATGATGATAATGATAATGATGATAAAGTATGGTATTATCTCTCAAAATGATATGATATATATTTTTTAAATAGAAGAAAACAACACCTGACAGCAGCGATCTGACTCAGTGCCCAGACCAGGTGATCCTGCCCGGGGGTGGGCGGGGCTTCTGTCAGAAATAGAGAAGGGGGCGTGGCCAGCAGGTAGACAGACTGGTCCGCCTGCTCCTCCTGCTCCTCCTCCTCAGAGTACACCTGGTGTGTCGGGGCGCGAACACACACAAGACTTTAGCGCTCATCCGCCTCACTTTAAAACTACTGCTACTACTACTATTAGTATTATTATTATTATTATTATTATTATTATCATTAATAATTATAATTATAATTAAATGACTGATCCACACCGAGGGAGTTCTCCATCTCGCCACTCTTTGGGATCTAACCTTTGACACACACACACACACACACACACACACACACACAGTCTGACACACACACACACACACACACACACACACACCACAGACTGACACACACACACAGTCTGACACACACACACACACTGACACACACACACACACAGGCTGACACACACACACACACAGACTGACACACACACACACACACCCCTGCTGGAGCTCCGCGGGTGGGGGGGCCATGGCGTCGGGCCTCTCCTGCGTGTCCTCCCTGCAGGAGGAGGTGCAGCCGTGCTTCGTGGAGCCGCACTACCGGGAGTCCTACCGGCTGGCCATCTACGCGCTGCTCTGCGGGGGTCCGGACGCCTACCAGGAGTTCCTGCAGGCGGAGCGCATCAACCACCTGCTGTCCGACCAGGAGGTGCTCTACGTCCTGGAGAATGCGGAGCTACCGGTTTGTGAGGACAGTAAGGAGAAGGAGCAGCAGGAGCAGCAGGAGGAGGAGCAGGAGGAGGGGGGCAATCCGTCCACCTACTTCCCCACGGAGTCGGACGAGCAGGTGCCGGACCTGGACCTGGGCTGGCCCGAGGTCTCCGGGTCCTCAGAGACCAACATCAGCCTCCTCTTCCACCCGCCGAGGCAGAACACGCCCACCATCAAGGAGGTGGTCCGGAAGCAGGTCCAGGAGGCCAAGCAGGTGTGTGTGTGTGTGTGTGTGTGTGTCTCAGTGTCTGTGTCTGTGTGTGTGTCTCAGTGTGTGTGTGTCTGTGTGAGTCTGAGTGTGTGTGTGTGTGTGTGTGTGTTCTGTGTCTGTGTGAGTGTGTGTCTGTGTGTGTGTTTACACGTACCCCTTTATATACATTGCCATATATATTGCTGTCTCTTTCTACAAATGTACTTATTGTAAGTCGCTTTGGATAAAAGTGTCAAATGCGCCAAATGCCCTAAATGTAAATGTAAATGTAAACGTTTCCCTGATGAGGAGTAGACATGTCTGCAGGTGAACTCGGCCTGCAGACAACAACACTTAGAAAGCACCTCCCTGCATGTGGACCTGTCTGTCCAGTGTGTGTACACAGCACAACACACACACACACACACACACAGCACAACACACACACACAACAGAACACACACACAGCACAACACACACACACACACAGCACAACACACACACACACACAGCACACACACACACACACACACACACACACACACACACACACACAGCACACACACACACACACAGCACAACACACACACACACACACAGCACAACTCACACACACACACAAACACACACACACACACACACAACACACACACACACACACACAGCAGAACACACCTGAGGTGAGTGAAGCTATCCTGTCCATTTAAACAGATTCACACACAATAAGCTCTCTCTCTACACCTGCGTTCAACAGGTGTGCTCAGTCTGTGTGTACCTGCGTACTACCGTGTTGAGCAGCAGCCCGTCACTCATCCTGAGTCTCATGTCTGACGTCTCATGAGGGGAATGCTCCCTCGTTGAACCACCTTGTCTGCTTCACTGGACAAACACACCGACGACGATTTACAAAAACAATTGACTCACAGTTCAGTCGAGAGGTGTGTCATGTAAATGCGTATTATGTTATGTAGTTATGCTCGTGCATTCACCGAAATAAATGTATTGTTTGCAATTGGTCATTTAGCAGGTACGCAAATTCGTCCAAATGTGAGCTTGAGAACAACCAAAACAAAGCCTGTAATCACCCAAAGTAAGCTACACCCAAACTAAGCTACACCAAAATGTATTTAAGCTATTGTGCTGCAGAACCTGAGTGTAGAGCAGCCATGAAATAAGAGTTTAAACATAATGTCCACTTGATGAGGGCTGTTAATGGAAGACAGTTTAATAGTTTACTGTAATAGTATGGATGTTGGACTATTCTACTTCCGATACGCTGAAACCTCCATTTTGTACTGTTAAGTATTGTTATTGTAAAGCATTGTTAAGTTATGAAAATAAAGTTTACAGACACACAAGGTATTGCAAAGTTGACTTAAAGTTTACGTCAGTTAGGGAGGCGGACCGGAGCATTCTACAGCCCCAGGTAGTCGGCATTTAGGAGTTGTAGGTGTTGTACTACTGGTAATAATTACACTGTAGTAACTTGCTGCGGCACGACTTCTCTGTTTCATTTGACCTTTATTTAAGCAGGTCTCATTGAGGTTTAATATCTCCTGATCGAGCGTGACCTGGGCACGAGGGCAGCATAGCAACACAGAGACATGAAGGTTTCACACAAACACACACAAACAGAGCAGACATTTCAAACCCGGGCATAATAAGAACATATCGGTGGTGTCAGCATGTTGGCATGGGTGCAACACCACCACCACCACCACCACCACTCAGGCCCCCCTCACCTGGGAGGACGTGTCGGTTCTCGCTCAGCAGAAGGTTAGCTCGATTAACTCAAAGGTTACGTGAGCAGAATCTGGGGGTGATTCCAACAACGATGCACAGAGCTGCACGTTCTCTTAATGATTCACCAGGGCTGCGGCGTGTACACACACACACAGACACAACACACAACACACACACAACACAACACACACACAACACACACACCACACACAACACACACAAACACACACACGACACACACCACGCACACACACACACGCACACAACACACGACACACACACACACACACACACACAACACCCACAACACACAACCACACACACACACACACACACACGACGGACACACACAACACACACACACACACACACACACACACACACACACACACACACACACACACACACACACACACACACACACACACACACACACCCTGTAATAAACCTGCCCTCAGTCCAACTGACAAACTCTGTCTCCTCTCCCCTCTCCTTCTCCCCTCTCCTCCTCTCCTCTCCTCTCTGCCATAGTATTGTTACTCTTACTTTTTACTTTTACTGTACTTATTAGGTACTTATCTTCACAAATTGTTTCGAATTGTTTTAGAATTTAGATTTCGAAGAATGCTGCAGGAGTGAATGGAGAGGAAGCATTCCATTGTACTTGTTACATTATGGTAATAAAGAAATCTTGAATCTCTCCTCCTCTCCTCTCCTCTCCTCTCTTATCTCCTCTCCTCTCCTCTCCTCTCCTCTCCTCTCCTCTCCTCTCCTCTCCTCCAGCTCATTGCCATCTCCATGGACGTCTTCACCGACGTGGACATATTCCAGGAAGTGGTGAGCGCGTCTCGTCGCGGTGTCATCGTCTACGTCCTGCTGGACCACGCCCACTTCCGAGCCTTCCTCACCATGGCCCAGCGGCTCCAGGTGCCAATCAGAGACCTGCCGGTAGGAAGACTCCTCCTCCACCCGCCCAAACTCCCTCCACCCAAACTACACCCACCTTACCTCCCTCCCTCCACCCAAACTACACCCACCTTACCTCCCTCCACCCAACCGGCTGGTGCGTTCGTGTGGGTTATTCTGGGACACGCTGAGTTAGGATGAGGATGTTCATGAGTTCACAACTAATCACCGGTGAACTAAAGAAATAATTCATATTGGAGCAAAATGGACGTGCAATCGTTGACACTAAAGTGTTCCCTTCCCAAGTGCAAATCCACTAAAATGTGTATCTGGAAAATACTGTAGAGCTGTTAACGTTGTAGTTAAGTGTAGAACTGTAGAAAAGTTGTAGTTAACTCTAGAGCTGTTCCAGTTTGATTGTTTGATTCAACGTTTAGTTTTGGTTTGTTTTGAGGCGGTGGGGGGGGCCACTGTTCCATAACTCCACACTTAACTTTATCTTTATATCTTAATCAGTGTGTGGTTGGTTGAAGCGTCTCTGCTCGGAGGTGTTTTAGCGTTCAGCGGCTGGTGAGATGGCCACCGCTCCGACGGAGACGGAGAGCGCGTCACCGCCGGGACAAACAGCCACAGTTGAAGTATAGTAGTTAACCCCGTCTGGATTTTCCTGTCAAACTGCCCGAGTGTATCCCGGCGACAGAGTTCAAACACGTCTGTTCTTCTGCCGAGCGATTCCCCCGTCGCCTCAGTTCTGCTCCTGCTGACTCCAGGAGGAATTGTTTAGCCGGTAGCCATTTTAAACTCGCTCCTGAAAAATGAATACACAGGTTTCATCTTGTCTCTCATCACAAGGGAGTGCTGTCTTTAGTGCTACGCTAAATGTCAAGGTGTGTGTGTGTGTGTGTGTGTGTGTGTGTGTGTGTGTGTGTGTGTGTGTGTGTGTGTGTGTGTGTGTGTGTGACACACACACACACAGCACACACACACACACACACACACACACACACACACAGCACAACACACACACACACAGCACAACACACACACACACACACACAGCAGAACACACCTGAGGTGAGTGAAGCTATCCTGTCCATTTAAACAGATTCACACACAATAAGCTCTCTCTCTACACCTGCGTTCAACAGGTGTGCTCAGTCTGTGTGTACCTGCGTACTACCGTGTTGAGCAGCAGCCCGTCACTCATCCTGAGTCTCATGTCTGACGTCTCATGAGGGGAATGCTCCCTCGTTGAACCACCTTGTCTGCTTCACTGGACAAACACACCGACGACGATTTACAAAAACAATTGACTCACAGTTCAGTCGAGAGGTGTGTCATGTAAATGCGTATTATGTTATGTAGTTATGCTCGTGCATTCACCGAAATAAATGTATTGTTTGCAATTGGTCATTTAGCAGGTACGCAAATTCGTCCAAATGTGAGCTTGAGAACAACCAAAACAAAGCCTGTAATCACCCAAAGTAAGCTACACCCAAACTAAGCTACACCCAAATGTATTTAAGCTATTGTGCTGCAGAACCTGAGTGTAGAGCAGCCATGAAATAAGAGTTTAAACATAATGTCCACTTGATGAGGGCTGTTAATGGAAGACAGTTTAATAGTTTACTGTAATAGTATGGATGTTGGACTATTCTACTTCCGATACGCTGAAACCTCCATTTTGTACTGTTAAGTATTGTTATTGTAAAGCATTGTTAAGTTATGAAAATAAAGTTTACAGACACACAAGGTATTGCAAAGTTGACTTAAAGTTTACGTCAGTTAGGGAGGCGGACCGGAGCATTCTACAGCCCCAGGTAGTCGGCATTTAGGAGTTGTAGGTGTTGTACTACTGGTAATAATTACACTGTAGTAACTTGCTGCGGCACGACTTTTCTGTTTCATTTGACCTTTATTTAAGCAGGTCTCATTGAGGTTTAATATCTCCTGATCGAGCGTGACCTGGGCACGAGGGCAGCATAGCAACACAGAGACATGAAGGTTTCACACAAACACACACAAACAGAGCAGACATTTCAAACCCGGGCATAATAAGAACATATCGGTGGTGTCAGCATGTTGGCATGGGTGCAACACCACCACCACCACCACCACCACCACTCAGGCCCCCCTCACCTGGGAGGACGTGTCGGTTCTCGCTCAGCAGAAGGTTAGCTCGATTAACTCAAAGGTTACGTGAGCAGAATCTGGGGGTGATTCCAACAACGATGCACAGAGCTGCACGTTCTCTTATTTCACCACGGTGGCGCTGCTTCAGGCAATAAAACTCAAGCGCTCCCTGACCCCTCTTCTTCCTGTGCGCCAGCGTTTCCAGCACCTGTGCGCCCGTAAGAGGAAGAGGAGCAGCCCGGCTCGACTTCAACTCCTTCGAGCCATCGACAGCGGTGGCGGTCTTCTCCTTGTCCTCGTTAGGCTCCGAGAGGCTGGGGGTAGAGGGGAATATATTTTTGAATATCATTACTAATGTAGTATTGAGTGTGTGTGTGTGTGTGTGTGTGTGTGTGTGTGTGTGTGTGTGTGTGTGTGTGTGTGTGTGTGTGTGTGTGTGTGTCTCAGAACCTGCGTGTGCGGACGGTGAGTGGCCCGCAGTACCAGTGCCAGTCTGGAGCCAAGTTCAGTGGTGCTCTGGAGCAGAGGTTCATCCTGGTGGACTGCAAAACCGTCCTGTACGGAACCTACAGGTGAGCTAGCATGCAGCATTATACCTACAGGTGAGCTGCATATCACCTGTAGTAAGCATGCTAGCTCACCTGTAGGTATAATGCTGCATGCTAGCTCACCTGTAGGTTCCGTACAGGACGGTTTTGCAGTCCACCAGGATGAACCTCTGCTCCAGAGCACCACTGAACTTGGCTCCAGACTGGCACTGGTACTGCGGGCCACTCACCGTCCGCACACGCAGGTTCTGAGACACACACACACACACACACACACACACACACACACACACACACACACACAACACACACACACACACAACACACACACACACACACACACACGGTCAGGCCCATGCACACATTAGGCAGTATATGCAAAGTCTGCACACAAACATGCAAGCACAACGGCATTTAAAACACAAGTAAAAATGTACACGCATGCACACACGCACACATTCATTATAACATATTACACCAAATAATATGAGCCTTATCTCCAAGCTCTATCCTTTAATTAGAGACACACACACACACACACACACACACACACACACACACACACACACACACACACACACACACACACACACACACACCTTGACATTTAGCGTAGCACTAAAGACAGCACTCCCTTGTGATGAGAGACAAGATGAAACCTGTGTATTCATTTTTCAGGAGCGAGTTTAAAATGGCTACCGGCTAAACAATTCCTCCTGGAGTCAGCAGGAGCAGAACTGAGGCGACGGGGGAATCGCTCGGCAGAAGAACAGACGTGTTTGAACTCTGTCGCCGGGATACACTCGGGCAGTTTGACAGGAAAATCCAGACGGGGTTAACTACTATACTTCAACTGTGGCTGTTTGTCCCGGCGGTGACGCGCTCTCCGTCTCCGTCGGAGCGGTGGCCATCTCACCAGCCGCTGAACGCTAAAACACCTCCGAGCAGAGACGCTTCAACCAACCACACACTGATTAAGATATAAAGATAAAGTTAAGTGTGGAGTTATGGAACAGTGGCCCCCCCCCACCGCCTCAAAACAAACCAAAACTAAACGTTGAATCAAACAATCAAACTGGAACAGCTCTAGAGTTAACTACAACTTTTCTACAGTTCTACACTTAACTACAACGTTAACAGCTCTACAGTATTTTCCAGATACACATTTTAGTGGATTTGCACTTGGGAAGGGAACACTTTAGTGTCAACGATTGCACGTCCATTTTGCTCCAATATGAATTATTTCTTTAGTTCACCGGTGATTAGTTGTGAACTCATGAACATCCTCATCCTAACTCAGCGTGTCCCAGAATAACCCACACGAACGCACCAGCCGGTTGGGTGGAGGGAGGTAAGGTGGGTGTAGTTTGGGTGGAGGGAGGGAGGTAAGGTGGGTGTAGTTTGGGTGGAGGGAGTTTGGGCGGGTGGAGCATGCAGCATTACACCTACAGGTGAGCTAGCATGCAGCATTACACCTACACGTGAGTTAGCATGTACCATTACACCTACAGGTGAGTTAGCATGCAGCATTACATCTACAGTTGAGCTAGCATGTAGCATTACACCTACAGGTGAGTTAGCATGCAGCATTACATCTACAGGAGCGTTAGCATGCAGCATTACACCTACAGTTGAGTTAGCATGTAGCATTACACCTACAGGTGAGTTAGCATGCAGCATTACATCTACAGGAGCGTTAGCATGCAGCATTACACCTACAGTTGAGCTAGCATGTAGCATTACACCTACAGGTGAGTTAGCATGTAGCATTACACCTACAGGTGAGTTAGCATGCAGCATTAGAACCTACAGCTGAGCTAGCATGTACCGTTACAACCGACAGATTTGTTCATCTTCAGCATTACAACCCTACATTTGAGCTAGCATGTACAGGTGAGTCAGCATGTTCTGGTTGCATAGCATGTTGTATTATAAACTACAGGTGAGCTAACATGTAGCATTGCAACCTACAGCCGAGTTAGCTTGATATGAACATTTTCCTTTAGGACAACAGTCAGTGGTAACATGCTCTATCTTCTAATCTAGATATGGACCTAAGATATAACAGGCTTCATCTTCTTCTTCTCCTGTTTGATCTGAAGCTACACGTGGTCCTTTGAGAAGATCAACCTGAGCATGGTGCTGGTGGTCACGGGTCAGCTGGTGGGCTCGTATGACGAGGAGTTCCGCCGCCTCTACGCTCGCTCCGTTGCTCCCAAAGAGCTCACGGTGACCACGTCTCCGGAGGAGGACTGCCTCAAGCTCCTGTTCAGCCCCAGCCCCAGCCTGCTGTCCCTGCTCCAGAGACCCCACAGGACCAATGGCCTGATGACTCGGGGGATCAGCGTCCAGGAGAGGCTGCACCAGTCCCACCGCCTGGACTCTGGGACCCTGGTGAGGGGCCACAGCTATGCCGGCGAGCTGCAGCGCCTCAACTCTTCTTCTACCAGGCTGAGGGCCCTCGAGAGGAACGGGATGGCCCCGCGAGAAGACAAGGCCCCAACAGCACCGGCACCGGCACCGCCGCCAGCCAGAATGTCTCAGCTGCTCTCCCGCCACCGGATGCGCTACGGCTCCGACCAGAACCTAATCCCGTTCAACTCCGAGACATCTCTCAACCGCTGGAAGATTGATTCATACTTCCGCCATGATGACGACGAAACGCCAGAGGCGGCCTATGACGTGGCATCGCCCCAGGGGAGTCAGATGGGCCTGAACGAGAGCCAAAACCAGATGTTCTCCAGCAAGGCCCATCAAATGAAGTCGAGGCTGGAGGAGATCCGGATGAAAAGGCTTAGTCTGCAGGAGTATAGCAGGCAGAGCCAGGAGAATTTGAGGCCCATGTTCTCCACTCAAGAGAGGTCTAGAATGAGGTCCTCACTGAGAACTCTGGACAAAAGCCAGAGCATGGCAGCACTAGTAGAACACGGGCAGCAGGAGTATTCAGACCAAGAGCCCGTCCACTATGAGAACACAGAGTACTTCAGTCCCAGACTCAAACCGCCAGAGGAAACTCCTGAGCTTGAGGAATGTCCTGAGATGGAGGAACCTCAGGTGCCCGATGCCCAGCAGTCTGCCGCCCAACGTGAAAGACAGAACGCAGACATGCAGACACAAGACCGACTGCAGCCCCTTCCCAGGACCCTTCCAGCAGCGGCCAAGCCGGGTGTGAAACAGAAGGAGCCATCTGTAAAACCCTTGGGCCAGAGACCCAGCGGTGGCAACATACAGCCTTCCAGAGCCATGGACCCTCTCCTGGACATCCCAGAGGAGAAGGACGCCGCAAACAAAGTGGATTCAACAGCTCAAAGCTGTGCTGCAGAACCTTCAAAGCTAACCAAAGTGACAGGTTCCCCGGCCGACAAAGAAACCAACACAACGACGCCCCGAGGTGGTCGCAGGGCTCTTTCCAAAGTGGATTCGATCCGGTCTGTCGGATCCCGGCACCAGGATCTGACGAAGGGGAGCACCGCTGCCACGAGGAAGGACCCACCGGGGGCGAGACCCCGTGTCACCCACGCTGAACCGCCACCTAATCGGGAGGAAACTCCACCGCCGGCGGCAACCTCTTCCATCTCCAATGCATCCACACCTCAGAACTCTGAGAAGGTCCAGTCACCGCAAGGCGAGCAACCATTTCAGAGGAAGAACTCTCTCAGGTCCAAAGTTTATTCACTTCTTTCTTTGGACGAGCGCAAGTCACAGCGGAAAGAGGACAAAACATTACAGAGGAAGCCGTCCATGCGATCACAGAACTCCTCGGCAGCAAGCCAGCAGGTCTCAGCGGAGAGCTTGGAGGGAGCGCCGCCCACCGCAGCAGTCGGACAGACCACCGCGGAGCTCGCTCCGCACAAGGGGACATTGAAGAGTGTTTCCAGGTCGCAAAATGCCATCGACAGCCTTGTAGAAAAAGAACGTCCTTCATCCGCAGTGCAGTTGGATCCAGAGCTGCCCCAGCGTTCCAGCAGGCCCAAGACCAGCATCAGCGGCTCCAGGTTGACTCTGCAGAGTGAGGGGGCCGCCTACCCCCAGGCCCAGAGGGAGAGGGCCTACAGGCGGTTCGAACATCTTGTCTCCCAGGACAGGCATCCTGTGGAGAAGCCGGTGAGGTCGTCTAGCATGCGCTACCTCGGGAAGGACAGGAACTCTGTGCTCAACAGCATCAGGCAGCAGTCCGCTGGCACACCCAAGAACTACTTGGCGTATCAGGCGCCGACGACCCAGGACAACCGGCTGGGACGGTTCATGCAGCGGGTTGGAAACCTGATCACCAAGAACAAATGAACAGTTGCACATGACAAATGGCATGTGGAGACACCAGCCAAATGGTTTGTAGTTTTTCCAGGGATAGATAGAAAGATTATACCTAGGTTTGGGATATATGCCTTTTCCATGCATGGGTAATCAGGAAATATTCCTGATGATTACCAATATGTCTAAATAGGTGTAAATAAATAGGCCAAATGAGAGTGTTTTAAAGCGTGCATCAAGGGAGGCGGTGATTTCCATAAACTGAACGACAGCCTCGTGTTTGTCTTTACAGTTATGTCAGTTTTACAGACACTCTGGAAAGACCATTAGGCTGTCATTATTATTATTATTATTATATATATAATTTAAATGTTGGATCATTTTAAAACATTGATGCCTCAAAAACATAACGATGAAATGACGTGCCAATCATGTGGTCAATAATCGATATATTGGTATCTTATGACATCCCTAATTACAGTATATGGATTGTTCAATACCACGTTTTCACAAGTTAAAATCCAATTACCTGTAAGGATTTGCGGCAGCACTTTTAGGTCACATATAGTTAAAGAGCTCCTGTTATACCACCAGGTGTGAGTGTGATCTCCAGCTTATGACATCACAAGTGGGAGTGTCCACCCAGATGTATGCTGGATTGATCAGCCTACCAGCCGACCAGCCTACCCAGTGGGCTGTGCCAACTGGGTAGGCTGAGCTATCCCATATCAGATACTAGCACCAGCATCCCTGGTATATACCTATTTGGCCTACAACTACATAGCTATTTTTCGCAGTATTTCACACACTGCAGACTGGAGTATCACATGGATACAGGTTTATAAAACATCAGGCAGTTGTATCATTGAAACGGAGCAACAATTTGCATTACGTGGAACAATTAAATCAGCGATTAAGCAAATCATAAATAGAGCCTATTATGTGTGTAACCTTCCTGCCTCCAAGCACACTGGCTCACCACTGGGCTCAGGCATAACTCATCAATCAACCATCAAAGTGATCAAGTGGAAACTGAATTGACCAGTAATATAGTAATCCCTAATGTGATTGTTACATAATGTTGTCCGTGTGTTTTGCTTTTGTAAATCTGCTTACTCCTCCACCCAAAATATTTGTGCAAAATGGATATTCTACACTTTTCTTTTGAATAGAAACCGGTTCTGGCCTGACCACCAACTCGTGTAGTGTTTGTTTAGTGTACTTAGTGTTTGTTTAGTGTACTTAGTGTTTGTCTAGTGTACTCTAACCACCTCTAGTGTCCCTATATTGTACTACAGTCGACTCTGCTTGTCAGTTTCCCCAAATGATTCAAAAGACCAATAATAACTCAAGGGGTGAAGCCACATTAATGATGGAACTGTTGTTTTATGTGGAATTGACTCCAGAGTCATGTTTACAAATGGCTTCGGTATCACGCAGCATCAAACCAATGAGCAAATCAATAAAAGTACATTATTTTTGATGGAAGCAACGCAATCTTTATTTCTGCTGCAGTGCCACTTGCTTCTAGATGAAGTACTCCAGGCACTTGTTCCTCTCTTCGTCCACTTCTTGCGTCTCGATCTCAAACTTCTTCATGGTGATGAAGTACTGTATGAAGGGTTCTCCCAGGGCGCTGCACAGCAGGTGGTCCTCGGCCAGGGCCTCCACGGCGTCCTCCAGCTTCACCGGGAGGGCGTGCCGCTGCTGCTGGCTTAGCCCCGCCTCCAGGCTCAGGTTACGCTTGATGCCATCCAGCCCGGCCGCCACCGTGGCCGCCAGCACCACGTAGGGGTTGCCGGCGGCGGAGCCCAGGTTGTTGTCAATGTGCACCTCGCCGCGCCCGGCGTGCCGCTTCACGTTAAAGGAGCCGCTGTTGTCGTTGTAGGCACAGGTGGCGTAGATCCGGGCGCCATCCTTCGACCGCATGTGGCTGCGGCAGTCGCGGCCGGGCGACAGCAGGCAGCTCAGGGCGGCCGAGTGGCAGAGGAGCCCCGCCAGCCACTTCTTCCCCAGCTCCGACAGCTCCCCGCCGCGCGCCTCCCCGCCCGGGAACAGCCCGCGCCGCCCGTTGGCGTCCCACAGGCTGTGGGAGAGCACGCCGGCGTTACTCTGGCCGTCGTCCGCGAAGAAGCTGGCTACGTAGCCGTGCTGGCGCGCCATCTCCTTGACGCCCGTGCGCAGGGTGAAGGCGCTGTCGGCCGCCGCGATGCCCAGCTCCGGCCGCAGGGCGATCTCCACCCGGCCGGGGCCGCCGGCCGACGCGAAGCTGTCCACGTCGGTGCCTGTGCAGTACATGCTGTCCACCAGCTGCTGCAAGAAGGGCAGGTGGGGGTTACTGAGTAGCGTGGTGGCCGGGAACATCGGGGTGGTGCTGGGGCCCGCCCGGTCGGGGGCCCCCAGCACGCAGCACTCGTAGGTGAAGGAGGAGCGCAGGGAGAAGCCCAGGCTCTGCAGCTGGCCCAGGAGCTGCTGGGCCACGAGGCGCGGCGAGGTACGCAGGCCGGCCCCCGCCACGGTGCAGGGATCGCAGATGAGCCGCGCCGTCCTCGGGGTCCAGGGCAGCACCCTGAAGGTGCGCAGGTCCGGCATCAGCAGGATGTCGCTACTGAAGTTGGCGGTGGCTGCGTTGTCCACCTCGTTGCTCTGGGGACTCAGGGTCAGCTCCAGGTAGCTCCTGGGCATGGAGACGCCGTACACTGCTTTCTCCTGGGGAGGGAGAGCCTTCCGTTAGCTCTGTCTAGTGTTCACCTGTACGACACCATACCTGCCCCTCCTGCTACTAGCTGTCCTGTGTCCATGTAAATACATGATATACACGATATGGTACAGATTTTATTGTACTGTATCGCTATGTAACCTGGCACAAGAATTTCCTTCGGGATAAATAAAGTTCTATTCTATTCTATTCTATGCATCTTTTGAAGTGGCCTATGGCATATATTTTAATGAAATTAGTACTGTCTAAAATGGTCTGTATTGTCTATATGTAGCTGATGGATGGGTGGGTGGATGGAAAGGCAAAGCGCTGATTACCTGAAAGTGGCGGGAAGGCACGGTCTTGGACCTGGCCACCCCATGGAGGTCTCCGGCTTCGAAGCGGACAAAGTTGATGTTCTCTCTGGACATCTGCTGCATGATCCTCTCCATGTGGTCTGAGGTGTGGCTGCTGCGGCCGGAACCTCCGACAGTCGGCTCTCTGCTGTCTGTCACAACAACATCATAGCTTGATGTTAGCTGCGTTACATTTAGTCCACCGCACAATCACATGTCCTGGATTTAAGTCAAGTTTAAAAACCAAAGTAGCTTCAGAAATCCAAACACAAGGTCAGCACATGAATACAAATATCAATGGCATCATTCAAGCAACAGAAAGAGCTTCACTTCGAATTCCCAGAATTTAAGTAGAAGAGCAGATGACGTTTCATCCACAGCATGGATTTTACTTGGAGAATAAAAACATGGTGGGGTGATGTAACCAAAAGGTTTTATTTTCCCATGTCAAACTGTTCACCTGTTTGAGAACTTCCAGCATCTTCCCAGGGGTCCCAGCCTCCATGTGGGGGCCACTGGCCTCCGGGGTGCCGGTGTGTGGAAGCGTCCGCTCGGAATGCGCTGGAAGGCTGCTGAGGAGCCCTGCTGTCCCCGGGTGGCAGGTACCTTCTAGAAGCTCCACCCGCGTGGGGCTTGAAGGTCGTAAATACGCTGTGTTGGTTCTCCCTGCCGCTCCCCGCACCCTGGAGGTATGAGGTGCTGGGGCCCCCTGAGCAGACATCGCCCGGTCCCCTGAAGGCCAAATGGGGACCGTCCCTCAGTGTGGCTTTCAGCTCCTCTATGGTCTGTCTGTCTGAGGGCCTCCAGGGACCCCCGGGGCACACCACACCCCTGGCCCGAGGGGTCCCGCCGTCGGCTCCGTCCGGCCCCTCCCCAGAGAAGCGAGGCGTGGGCGGGGGGGAGCCGATGGGAACGAGGGTGGAGGAGGTGGAGGAGGGGCCCCTGTCGGCGTCGGTGTGGACAATGGACAGCCTCCCTCCGCGATCTCCGCCCTCTGAGGAGGAGGAGGCGTGTTCCTCTGACAGGGTCACGCCCTTCCTCCGCCTCAGACTTACCCCCGCGCCGTCCACCGTGTCTCTGGCCGCACCCTGCTGGTCCTGCAGAGACGTTACAGAGACGTTACAGTAACGTCTCTGTAACGTCTCTGTAATGTCTCTGTAACGTCTCTGTAATGTCTCTGTAATGTCTCTGTAACGTCTCTGTAATGTCTCTGTAACGTCTCTGTAACGTCTCTGTAATGTCTCTGTAACGTCTCTGTAATGTCTCTGTAACGTCTCTAACGTCTCTGTAATGTCTCTGTAATGTCTCTGTAACGTCTCTGTAACGTCTCTGTAATGTCTCTGTAACGTCTCTGTAACGTCTCTGTAACGTCTCTGTAATGTCTCTGTAACGTCTCTGTAACGTCTCTAATGTCTCTGTAACATCTCTGTAACGTCTCTGTAACGTCTCTAATCTCTGTAACGTCTCTGTAACATCTCTGTAACGTCTCTGTAACATCTCT
>PIJE02000241.1:138995-272219 GCA_002895965.2 Coryphaenoides rupestris | reverse complement strand
ACACCTACCACCCAAGTAAAACACCAAGTACCCTAAAACACCAAGAACCCTAACACACCAAGTACCCTAAAACACCAAGAACCCTAACACACCAAGAACCCTAACACACCAAGTACCCTAACACACCAAGTACCCTAAAACACCAAGAACCCTAACACACCAAGAACCCTAACACACCAAGTACCCTAACACACCAAGAACCCTAACACACCAAGAACCCTAACACACCAAGTACCCTAACACACCAAGTACCCTAAAACACCAAGAACCCTAACACACCCCAAGAACCCTAACACACCAAGTACCCTAACACACCAAGAACCCTAACACACCAAGAACCCTAACACACCAAGTACCCTAACACACCAAGTACCCTAAACACCAAGAACCCTAACACACCAAGTACCCTAAAACACCAAGTACCCAAGTACATGTTAGTATCATAACATGTTAAGCATCATAACATGTTAAACATCATAACATGTTAAACATCATAACATGTTAAGCATCATAACATGTTAAACATCATAACATGTTAAACATCATAACATGTTAAACATCATAACATGTTAAACATCATAACATGTTAAACATCATAACATGTTAAACATCATAACATGTTAAACATCATAACATGTTAAACATCATAACATGTTAAACATCATAACATGTTAAACATCATAACATGTTAAACATCATAACATGTTAAACATCATAACATGTTAAACATCATAACATGTTAAACATCATAACATGTTAAACATCATAACATGTTAAACATCATAACATGTTAAACATCATAACATGTTAAACATCATCACATGTTAAACATCATAACATGTTAAACATCATAACATGTTAACATGTTAAACATCATAACATGTTAAACATCATAACATGATAACATGTTAAACATCATAACATGTTAAACATCATAACATGTTAAACATCATAACATGTTAAACATCATAACATGTTAAACATCATAACATGTTAAACATCATAACATGTTAAACATGTTAAACATCATAACATGTTAAACATCATAACATGTTAAGCATCATAACATGTTAAACATCATAACATGCTCCACATCCTGAGGGACAGTGAATTAGAAGCCAAGTGCTCAGTCAGACTCTCCAGTAGTAAGAAGATAAAAGTAAATCCTTTGTGATTTTCCACCAAACGGGAATGTCTGCGGAGCTAAAGTCTATATTTGTCCCGGGCTGCAAGTCACATGAGCTTCCTGGTCCAAGTCAGGGACCGCGGGTTCGACACCCGGAGGATTTGGGCATCGTTTGACAACCTTTGACCCTTGTGTTGTGCAGTATTGTGTGGTGTACATTGGGGCCTGGAGTGTGGTGTGGAGAACACATTTGTGGATCACTAAAGGTGATGTCCAGCTCCCGATATGTAGGAGCTGTGTGTCATTTCTGGTAAGTAGGTCAGAAGACAGTGGGGCAACATCGGTTTAGGCATCAAACACCAAGCGTTTAGTCGGCATGGATGTCCAAACTGCACTTATCTCGCGCTCAAACGCATTTTGCAGCCACGCACACAATAACCTCATAAGACGCTATTGCCCAATGATCCCTCTGTATGTATCTTGTGCTGGTGCACCTCTACTTGCTTCCCTACCGTTTTGGAGTTGGGGGGTTATTGCATTCGAGGGTAGTTCACAATTCATTTTCACAATAGGCGCTTGGCCTCACGTCGGTCCTCTGAGCTCCTGAGGCCTCCAAATAAAGCCCCCGTCTCAGGCTTACGCTGGGAAACCCTCAGCATGTAAGCTCTTCCACTGGGTCGTGTTAATCCGGTGTTTTAGTCCAAAAAACTGGCTTTTGTGTTTCTCTCTCCAGACCATGCAACACTAACAGACCCAGATGTTGCAGGGTGGACCACGTAACACCGGCACAGACCCAGATGTTGCAGGGAGGTCTGCTGCTAAATGTCCTTTGTGTTGGTTCTCTGGGCGTCATATGGAGCCAATGTCTCTCTCTCACACACACACACACACCAACACACACACACACACACACCACACCCACACACACACACACACACACACACACACACACACACACACACACACACACACACACGTTAATGCGGAACAATGCTTCGTTCAGCCCAACCGCTGCAGATAAAACCCGCCGGAGAACCGGACCCGACCAGACCAGACCAGAC
This sequence comes from Coryphaenoides rupestris, assembly GCA_002895965.2. Taxonomy (NCBI): domain Eukaryota; kingdom Metazoa; phylum Chordata; class Actinopteri; order Gadiformes; family Macrouridae; genus Coryphaenoides; species Coryphaenoides rupestris. Next base: position 270,032 of record PIJE02000241.1, on the reverse strand, counting down.
CGGCGGGCGTCAAACCAGCAAACGTCGTGTCGGCGAAAGGTACTTGGTGTGGGGTACTTGGTGTGTTAGGGTTCTTGGTGTGTTAGGGTTCTTGGTGTTTTAGGGTACTTGGTGTGTTAGGGTTCTTGGTGTTTTAGGGTACTTGGGGTGTTGGGGTACTTGGGGTGTTAGGGTTCTTGGTGTTTTAGGGTACTTGGTGTGTTAGGGTTCTTGGTGTGTTAGGGTTCTTGGTGTGTTGCTAACGGCGTACCTTCCCTCCTCCCTCATACAGCAGTTCCGTGGTGTTCTGGGTCACACATTTATGGAGTTTCTGAAGGGCAGCGGGGACTACTGCCAGGCTCAGCACGCCACCTGTGCAGACGAGTGAACGCCTCGACTCGCCATCGCCCCGACGACGCACTTGAGCCACCGGAGGGCAGCCTTCCCCGCCCTCCAGCCGCCCGTCCAGCCCCGCCCACCCCCCCTGGAAGAGTTGGCAGGACCGGGTCACCGATCCCCGCCTGACCCCGCAAGCCCAAGGCCTGGATGGGGTAACTCGGACCACATCGCCCCCTCCCCCCCCCGTGGCGTTCGCCTGGTTCGGTGGAACCAGCCTCTGTTAATTTTTTCTATTTTATTTTTCTATTTTATTACGTTTTGTTTCCGGAGGAGAGGAGTTCTGTTTGGTTTAGCAAGTAAGCTTGGCTTCTCGGCCGCCCGCCTCACGTCTCGCTCCGCCTGTGAAAGCCTCGCCAACGAGAAGATTACGTTTAAACTTTTTAGTTTGACATTCCACCGGTGTTTACGTTCATAATTTTACTCTGTGATAGACCTTTTCGGTAGTTTTTTTTTAGTTATTTTGTCACCATGGCTCGAATGAACCGCCCGGCCCCGGTAGAGATCACCTACAAGAACATGAGGTTCCTCATCACCCACAACCCCACCAACGCCACCCTGAACAAGTTCATTGAGGTAATGATGATAAAAATCAAACGTAATAAACTACTAAACCTAATAAAAAGCAGTAGCTAATTTAAAGGGGAACCGTCAAGCTCAGCTATTTCCCGGAGTGTACATCAAGTTGTGTTAGACTACTTCTAAATGTGCTATAGCTATAAAACGTAGGGTTATAAACGGCTTATTGTCAACTCCCGGTGAAGGTGGAACGTTGACGTCTCCGGTTTGATTTGGAGCGCGTGAAACCTGGACCGTTTAGGTCACGTGTGTTTTCAACACGTTTGAAGCAGTCCTCTCCCTTTAATATGAGAACAAGGCATGCCAGTTCCCCTTTAATATATGTATTTTCCCAATCCAATTTGAACATATATGATTTGAACCCACATCTAAATGCTTATTTTGTGACGTGTGTTGAGTAAAGGTTCGTTGTTAAGTGTCTCCTGGGTGGAAGTGTGTTGGTGTGGAACGTGACACGACTGCTTTCCCTCCCAGGAGCTGAAGAAGTACGGAGTGACCACGGTGGTCCGGGTCTGTGAAGCCACGTATGACGCCGCCCTGGTGGGGAAGGAGGGGATCCAGGTCCTGGTAAGACCCTAGACCACAAGATCCTAGACCACAAGATCCTAGCCCACAAGACCCTAGACCGCACAACCCTAGATCACCCGACCCTAGACCACAAGACCCGAGACCATGAGACGCCAGACCACTAGGCTGACACCACACCAGGCAGCTGTCAGGCTGCAGTGGAGATTCACAGATTAAACCCAGCAGCAGAACTGTGGTCGAAAAACCACACATTTTCTAATGTTTTAACACGGATAATGGATAAAAACATTCATTTTAATAAGAAACTCCACAACCATATGGGAAACTATGCTACAAATATCTGGTTGCTTCAAACCAATATTTGCCGAGTAGCAATAGATCAATAGACCAATAGCCAACTCATCAAATAAATTGTGTCAGTATACAGTTGAGTACATGAGTTTAATTAAACCATTTACATTTAGGGCATTTATCAGACGCTTTTATCCAAAGTGACTTACAAAGAGTACATTTGTTGAAGGAGACAGCAATATATCACTGTGGTACATAAAGATAAGAATAGAGCAGGTTTAGAGCATTCATAGTTACAAGGTTAACAGAACGAGTTTCATAATTGCTAGGTTGCCTGCATAATAGCTGAGATAAGAACATATAATATGATATATATACAGTATAACATATAATAGCTGGATAAGAACATATAATATGATATATATACAGTATAACATATAATATGATATATATACAGTATAACATATAGGGATGGGTACCGAGAACCGGTACCACTATGGAACCGGTTCCCGTACAACCGGTACTAACCGTACCGAATCAAAACGCATATTTCGGTGCCTCATTTCGGTGCCAGTAGTTAAAATGCCATTTGAAATATCCACTGCATTTCAGCGCCCTCTAGTGCTCGAAACGAAATATCGCTGATGCTCAGGTCACGCTGCCCAACCCACACCTAACTTTAGTAAACATTTCAATCAGACAGTGACAGCAAGTACCCGCAAAATGCCGAAACCACGACGGTCGAAAGTCTGGCTGCATTTTACCCCAAAAAACGCGAACAATAGTACCTGCAACAAATGTTTAAAAACCTTCTTAGTTTTAGTCTAGTTTTCGTCGACGGAAACTCAGAACATTTTAGTCTAGTTTTCTTCGACGAAAACGTTAGTCTAGTTTTAGTCACATTTAAAAAACAAGATGACCGGAACTGCTGTGAACAACAGACCGGGTATCCTTCTAGTGATTGCATAGATCGTCATACTGCGCGAAGATTTGATGCATTCATGTGATTGATAAAAACCCGACAATGCGCGCCTGCCCCCCCCCTCCTCCCCCCTCCTCGCTGGACCTTCTTAACTGTTATAAGACGCAGAAGCGCCTGGTCCTGTTCAACTTTACTTGAATGAGCGTAGAAAGACTGGACGTTTTGATCAAGATCAATAATATAATAATATAATAATATAATGCAGAGAAACAAGCCGGTTGTCGCGTTTTGCGGAAACGATATATATATTTTTTTTAATGGCGCTTATCGCGTTTGGGAATCAAACTCTTTAATAATTAATTCAATTTTGAATGTCCGTTCGTCCACCACTAACATTTTCGTCTCGCCTCGTCTCGTCAACGAAAGTAAAAATAGATTTAGTCACAGTTTTTATTTTCAAAGATCCGTTTTCGTCACGTCAACGTCACGTCTTAGTCATGGGAAAAAGGTCGTTAACGCATATTTTTCGTCAAACATTTCGTTAACGAAATTAACACTGGTTGTTGTTTGCTCTTTTTAAAGAAGGTATCGGTTCTGGCACCGTTTTGGCACCGGTATCGTTTTAAAAGTATCGGTTTGGCACCGGTATCGGATAAATCTAAACGATACCCAACCCTAATAACATATCATAATAGCTGGGATAAGAGCAGACGTGCCATTCTGAGTGCAGTACCAACATCTAAGAATATACAATATGCAAAACAAAGTTACTATTATTTAGTGCCAAGATGCCACACATATCTAAACCGGCCTATTTTATATTTTTCTCAACGCTCCTCCAGGATTGGCCGTTTGACGACGGAGCCCCGCCCTCCAACCAGATCGTTGATGATTGGCTGAACCTCCTGAAGGGGAAGTTCCGGGAGGAGCCAGGCTGCTGTGTGGCGGTGCACTGTGTGGCCGGGCTGGGCAGGTAAGCCACACGGCCACCGCGGCTCCAGACCACAACGCTAGTCTGACAGATGATTGAAGGTCTTTGTTCTTTGTAACAATCAGACATCGATTCTCAGTAAACCCCTTCAGTATCCCCTCTGTTGTTATGCACATCATGGGGATTTTAGAAATATTTGCCATTTCAAGATATATAAAACTGTCAAATTACTAAAATGGTACAAAGAGAAACCAACAGTAGTTTGTAGTCATAATAATACTGCACTTATTATCGCTCTTTACAAAGTACTCAGACACTTTGCAGCAAGAATAAAATGGCATATTGAAGACAAAAAAACAGTAAAACAGTTTAAAAGACCAGGTTGGTAGCCCAATAAAAGTCATGTCTTTCATTTTCCTTTTCATTTTCTAACGAGGTAGTTAGCACGGCGCCGGGTGTGCGCGCGGCAGGCTAACGAGGTAGTTAGCACGGCGCCGGGTGTGCGCGCGGCAGGCTAACGAGGTAGTTAGCACGGCGCCGGGTGTGCGCGCGGCAGGCTAACGAGCCATGTGACTTGTTGCAGGGCTCCTGTTCTGGTGGCGCTCGCCCTGATCGAGTGTGGGATGAAGTACGAAGACGCAGTCCAGTTCATCAGGCAGTAGGTCACATAATGTTCCCCCAATCACAACCAAGTTAGTTCATGCACGGGCTCACTGGCCAATCACAACCAAGTTAGTTAATGCATGCTAACAATCTATAATTATACAGTAGTAGTATCTATAGAGTATCTATGTTCATATGTAGGCCATGTTATTTTTTTATTAGAGAAACTCTGAGCGCTACTGTAAAACAGTTCCTTGTGTGACCACCAGGAGGCGCCGGGGAGCGTTCAACAGCAAGCAGCTGTTCTACCTGGAGAAGTACCGGCCCAAGATGCGCCTTCGTGTCAAAGACTCCAACGGCCATCGCAACAACTGCTGCATCCAGTAGAACGCCACCTGCAGGCCGCCTTTCATGTCACGTCAAAGACAAAAAAACTTAAAAAAAAGCTAAATTTAATCTCGCTATCTTGTTAATCAGTCGATGTGTTGAAGTGTTTCCTTTCGGAGAAGTTTCCCTTTTTCACATTTTACCGGTATCAGAAGGCTATGCTAGCGCCTAGCCGCATGGCGGAGGGTTCTCCGGGGGTGTGGAGGGCGGAGAACCCTCCGTAGGTGTCCTGTAGGTTCTCCTTACAGCCTCGGTTCCTTCTTGCGTTTTGTGCAGATGCATCACCCCCACTCCCACGCCCCGTTGTTTGTGGATTGGTCATCTTTTGCGTTTCTCTCAGAATGAGCAAAAACAAAACTCGTACTTAAGTAAGTAATAACTGTTTGGTTCCCATTTGAATCGTGAGCCCGGTTCAGCTGAGGGGTGAACTGAGAGTGGTCGGCCTTCCTTGAAACCCGCGGGTTTGTCCATCAACGCCTTACAGACGACTTCCTCTCCTCCTGGCATTTAAAAAAAATAATAAAAGAATAAAGGTTTTCATTTTTCTACTTGAAACAGAAAAAATAGTTGCCTTTGTCTTGTGCAGGAAGTCAAAAACACTAAAGCTCTTTCAGTGACTATTTTTAATATCTAATGCTTAACTGTTGCAATATTTGTCCGTTTGGGATCTCCCAACTCCTCTCTATCAAACGTTCTGTTTACTATAATTAACTGCCATGTCAAATGTGATTTTATTTTGTATTTAATTTTTTTGCTTCAAACTGGAATTCAGACGTCTGCTATATTTTGTATGCCTTTTTATTTGATGTTCGTAACTTAAGATACTTGGATACTTGATGATTTTATGTATTTGAAAACGTGTACTATTGTTAGGTTGGCTATTTATACTATCAATGGATGTGTGTTTTAGTACAGTGAGCAACACATTGTACCTGTTCACCAACTTTAAGAGTACATTAAAATGATACACTGAAGGTCTGTTGTTGTGTATCTTCTTTGTGTTTCTGGTGATAAACATGAATTAGGGTTAGGGTTTGGTATTTCAGATCCCGAAGATCTCCCCGCTAGGTCCAATGACTTCGCAGTTGGATAGAGATCGAAGGCAATGCACGGGCCAACGTATGTCACAAAGTCTACCAGTCAGCTGTACCTTGACCCAATACAATGTGGAAAGAGAGACTCCTCGGTCTGGAGGAGAGAGCAGAGATAAGGAGGGGGGCTGTGTCTGCAGCTCTACACCCTCCCCAGCCGGTCTAGGCTACTCTGCCTCCCTCCCACACCTCCATTTAGAGGCGAGAAAGAGAGTTTAGGGTAAGGGTTAGGATTATGGTTAGGGTTTGGATTGGGGTCAGGGTTAGATTTAGGTTTCAGGCTAAGGTTAGGGTTAGGATTATGGTTAGGATTAGGGTTAGGGCTCAGGCTCATCTGAGTGTCCACCTAGATGTGTGGTGGATAGGTCAGTCACGTGGGGCCTTTACTAAAATGTTTTGAGTGACGGCTGTGAGGCCGCCCTCTTGTGGAGACGTTTTTGGAGACATTTAATTAAACCAGACAGCGACATTACATTTCCACTACGGACATTTTCTCTGGGATTGAGGGATACAATTGTAAAACAACATCTCACTTTCATTGGCTGTTATGAATTAATACAAAACATGCAAGAGGTTATCAAAATGTGTTTATTTCTTTTGTACAAGTTGTTGATGCCACATTGGACCTTGATAAAATAAATAGGGTGTCATCACATATAAACTGCTAGGTCTGCTTTAACACCACGCCAGAATCTAAAGCCATGACTCTACGACGGGAAGGAAACACAACAGATACTCACAAAACAAAGTGTTCATTCAGCTGTATTATTATACTTTTCATAGGAATTCAATATTGACACATTTACATAAACACACAGAATACATTTCACACCTGTTGGGCCAGGATTGCTTTGGGGACGTTCAGCATAATGCGTTGAAGGTCCCTAGATAATGAAGTGCTCCAAACCACAGGGGCGCTGTCCCTTTTACAGTCCACATTATGACAAAACTGGGGTGAGAGGTTGAAGAGAATTGAAATGTTTCTGTGTTCCCCTGACAGCTATGATGACGAGCTGTTTTAGTACATTTACATTTACATTTAGGGCAGACGCTTTTATCCAAAGCGACTTACAAAGAGTACAGTGAGTTGTTGTAAAGTGAAGTGTATGAGGGCTGGGCTGTAATCCTTAATGATTGTTTATCAACTCTTGTTGGTTTTTTATTGGCATAAAAGTGAACATATTATCAAATTAGCCTATTTTCCAATTAACCTCAGTTTGACACCTTAACAATGTTCCTTTTAATTCATAAGCAGGTCTTGAGTGATACACATCAATATTGTGATATTGTGCAAAATTCCCAACAATAGTCTTCCAAAACACCCAGCCCCCGAATCCAAACGGAGTCCCGACACTGGGACCAAACGCATGAACCTCCTGCAGGACCCTAGGGCCTCACTGTAAGTCTCTCAGGCTCCTGGCTCCTGGAGGCCCCTACATCTCAGAGGGGCCCTTCATCCCGGAGTCCTTGGCCGACACCGACGCCACCATGGCCAGGACACACTGCGAGGACTCGCAGTATCCGCTGGTGCCGGCGGGGCCGGGGGGGCCTGGGACCCCCGGTACCCCGGTAGCACCGCGGGGACCCCGAAGACCGTCGCGTCCGTGAGTACCATAGGCCGGTCTGCCAGGGTCACCTGGAGGAAGAGGAGCAGCGGGTCAGACACCCAGTCGGTCAGTAGGTCAGACACCCAGCAGGTCAGACACTTTAGTGATGTCTTCATTGTCTGGGTCCATTGGGTAGGATCATTGTAGGATCCATTAGAGGTAAGTTTGATTCCTAGCTGAAATGTCCTGGGTTCAAACGCCAATGTCTGCAGTCTACCTGAAGGCCTCCTGGTATCCTAACAGGTTCCCCCCCACAACCTGTCCGTTACCTGTGAGACCCGCTGCTCCCGGTGCTCCTTTAGGTCCTCTGGCCGTAGGCCCTCGGTCTCCTCGGTCTCCGGTGTCGCCTGTAGGACGTCACGGACATCACGTTACCTGCGTGTACCCAGACAGGAAGTGGACACACCGCGCTGTGTAACCGCTTCCTGTCCGGACATCGAACACCATACCATAAACCCACAGTGAAGGGAAGCTAACCTTTGAGGCCCTTGCGGCCGAGCAGGCCTGGCGGGCCCTTGAGACCGGGCAGGCCTCTGGATCCTGAGTGTCCTGGGAATCCGTTCTGTCCAGTGGGTCCAGGAGGCCCCGGGGGACCTGGGAGTCCCTGGATGCCAGAGATGCCCGACTCGGGTCTGGTGAGGCTGGCGGCCAGCTGGGCCAGCTGCTCTGTGGACCAGGAACACCAGCACCACTGTTACACTCAGAGCTGGACCAGCACTATGAGCCTCACTCCATCCAGACCTCCTCCTGTCTGGACTGGTGCACCAGCAGCCCTTACCTTGCATCACCCTCCTGCAGACCTGCTTGATGTGGGAGTCTGTGGGTACCTTCCCCTGAGGAGAGAGAGAGCACAACAAGACTGCATCACTCGGTGTGCTGCATGAGAGTCACTTACAGTCACTTCCTCTTCCATTGGTCTGAGGTTGGATGATCTGGTGTCTCTGGTGATAAGCCAACGCTTATCAGGCTGGGCCTTGAAGACCTGACCAGGCTTGGTCTAGACTCTAGGCATTAGGCTGGTCCTTCAAGACCTGACCAGGCTTGGTCTAGGCTCTAGACTCTAGCCCGGGCCTTCAAGACCTGACCAGGCTTGGCCTAGACTCTAGGCATTAGGCTGGTCCTTCAAGACCTGACCAGGCTTGGTCTAGGCTCTAGACTCTAGCCCGGGCCTTCAAGACCTGACCAGGCTTGGCCTAGACTCTAGACTCTAGCCCGGGCCTTCAAGACCTGACCAGGCTTGGCCTAGACTCTAGGCACTAGGCTGTGCCTTCAAGACCTGACCAGGCTTGGCCTAGACTCTAGACTCTAGCCCGGGCCTTCAAGACCTGACCAGGCTTGGTCTAAGCTCTAGACTCTGGCCCGGGCCTTCAAGACCTGACCAGGCTTGGCCTAGACTCTAGGCACTAGGCTGGGCCTTCAAGACCTGACAGGCCTTGGCCTAGACTCTAGCCCGGGCCTTCAAGACCTGACCAGGCTTGGTCTAGACTCTAGGCACTAGGCTGGGCCTTCAAGACCAGACCAGCCGTGGTCTAGACTCTAGGCTGGGATAATCCTGGGGTTGTCTGAGACTGGAGTGTCCAGGGTCAGTCTGTAGCGTAGATTGAGTCTTGAGAGTCTTATAGGAAGTGAAGAAACAAGAGTCACTCACGGCGGGCCCCTGGGAGCCGGGCATCCCGGGGACTCCTCGGTCTCCCTGCATGCCCCGGGGCCCCGGCTGGCCTGGCTGGCCCTCCTTCCCCTGCTGGCCACGCCCCCCCTCGGGTCCCTTGTTCCCCGTCTCTCCCGGACGCCCCGACTGGAACACAGCACCACATGATGTCAGAACTCTGTGATTGGCTGAAGACTACTGGCATGTCATTGGCTGACAGCATAAGTAAGTGTACTGTAAATATAACTTCATTTTTATTAATGTTTCTTCCAGTCAAGCATTAAATGTATATAATAACAATATCATTGTTATTAGTTATTATTGATTACCAATATGAAAGGAGGCGGTAATTGTTATGCCAGTACGCTAATGATATAGTTATACGCTAATGCTAACAGTAATACTACAGTTATACTATAGTTATACTGCGGTTATACTCACTAATACTACAGTTATCCTGAGTTATCCAGTTAAACTTGAGTTATACTGACGTAATACTCTTGAGTTAAACTTGAGTTATACTACAGTAATACTACAGTTATAGTGAGGTAATACTCCAGTTAAACTTCAGTTATAATGAGGTAATACTACAGTAATATTTCAGTTATACTGAGGTAATACTACAGTAATACTACAGTAATACTCCAGGTAAACTAGTGAGGAGTCCACGTACCGATCCCTTCTCTCCCAGCTCCCCCTGGTCACCCTGAGGGACGGCAGACACACAGAACAACATCAACACCTCTACCAAGTCACCGAGGATCTGCTCAGTACTAGCTCTGACAGACAGACAGATAGACAGACAGACAGGTAGGGTTAGACAGACAGACAGGCAGACAGGTAGGGTTAGACAGAGAGACAGACAGGTAGGGTTAGACAGAGAGACAGACAGGTAGGGTTAGACAGAGAGACAGACAGGTAGGGTTAGACGGAGAGACAGGCAGACAGGCAGGCAGACAGACAGGTAGGGTTAGACAGACAGAGAGATACTTACAAATTCGCCCCTCTCGCCTGCGGTGCCCTCTGACCCCATGGACCCCTGAAACAGGACATGTAGTCAGTGTGTGTGTGTGTGTGTGTGTGTGTGTGTGTGTGTGTGTGTGTGTGTGTGACAGGTGTGATGATGTCACACGTCACATGACCTACCTGCTCCCCCTGGGGACCATCCAGACCGACTGCACCCTAAAAAAAGAGAAAAGCAGTGAAACACGTCCACATTTATAACATTTTTAATATCATCTTTACGATGATTCAGGTTGAAAGAGAGAGAACATTTTGGATTAGCGAATAAACAGGTCGGTTTTCAGTTGTACGGTTGTCATAATTGTCATAATGGATTTAAAAAAATGTTTCATACAAAAATGTATATACAAAATTCTTAGAAAGTGTGCGGTGACGGCCGCCCCCCTAGTGGCTGAGCCGGGTGCTGCAGCCACCACGCTGGTCCTCACCCGTTCTCCCTTCTGCCCCGAGTACCCCGCAGGACCCGGCAGACCCGGGAGGCCCAGGTCCCCTTTAGAGCCCTGGGAACACACACACACACACACACAGAGACACACACACACACACACACACACACACACTGGATTTACTGTGCAGAAGTGACCACGTCTTCAGGAGGGTAAAAAGTAAATCTGAAAACCCAGCTGGTGGTGGTGGTGGTGGGGGGGGGGGGGGGGGGGGGGGGTGATGTGGGGACAAAGGCGTCTTTCAGAATCATCTCAGATTTGCTTCCTGACCCCCCCCCCCCCACACACACACACACACACCACACCATCCCAACTTAACCTGAGACCCCCCACACACACACACACACACCGTCCATCTTAACCTGAGACCCCCCCCACACACACAGCACACACACCACACCACACACCATCCAACTTAACCTGAGACCCCCCCCCCCACACACACACCATCCAACTTAACCTGAGACCCCCCCCCATACACACACACACACCGTCCACCTTAACCTGAGACCCCCCCCCCCACACACACACACACACACACACCACACACACACACACACACACACTACACACACACACACACCATCCAACTTAACCTGAGACCCCCCCCCCCCCCCACACACACACACACACACACACCGTCCACCTTAACCTGAGACCCCCCCCCACACACACACTGTCCACCTTAACCTGAGACCCCCCCCCCCACACACACACTGTCCACCTGAAACCTGAGAGCCCCCCTGCCCCGGAACAACAGCCCATTCATGTGTCGTCACTCACGGCTCCTCCCATGTTTATAGATGAAGGTGTCACATGACTGTGTAACTCCTGTGTAACTCCTAGCTACTAACTCCTAGCTACTAACTCCTACTTACTAACTCCTACTTACTAACTCCTAGCTACTAGCTCCTAGCTACTAGCTCCACCTGGGAGCTGTACACGCTGGAGGTTAGCGTACATGTCGTACTGCATGTTCCTGATGTTAGATAATACATACAGGAAGCTGGGCAGTCGTAAAGACACATACAGGAAGTATGTACAGGAAGTAATGACACATACAGGAAGTATGTACAGGAAGTAAAGATACATACAGGAAGTGGGGTATGAGTGAAAATGGGGGTGACACCTTGTGATCTATTCTCCACAGATGTGGTGCATGTTGTTGTTTCATAGGCCGCACCCTAGTGTACATTTTGGTGTAATGGCAAGTATGAAATGAGACTGTCCAGATACATTTTATTGTACCCCTTACCTCATCCATTAGCTCTTAACTGTACCGTGTTAACAGAACAACACTGTGAGCACTGGGGATTTCTGTCTAATCTCTGTAATCCTCATTATTGTAGGACACTAAACTGCTTAGAAACCTCATGGAGACGTAACTATTTAGTACTTCTGACTCTTGTTTCCCTGTGGTTTTGATTCACAATATCTCCATGAAGTACAGGAAGCTCTGCAAGACTGAACATATACTGCAATACTGAAGGTTATTCAGTATTGCAGTATACAGTATGTATCTCCATTTTAGGATATGTTTAATTGTTGTTTTCATAGTCTTGGCTAGTTACGGACACAAGCTTGTTCAAAACAAAGTTGATGAAACACAGAGAGCTACTTCTGGTTAAGAAAGGTTGAAGTCATTCCAATTCAGTTTGGGATACCACAGGGCTCACTACTTAGTCCCCATTCTGTCATTCTGTTCTAATTTAAACTGATTTGAAGTCATTGATTAATGGACTAGTTAAAAGTAATTAAAACATTTGTTGAAATGCTTTCAAACTCAACCAACAACCAAGCATTTGGGCAGCATTGTCCCTCTGTCAGCTGAATTCTGAAGGTCATCGTTCTTGGTATCTTCCACTCTTAAGGTGCATTCACTTCAGACACACAAAATCATTCACAGCTTAAATCCTTCTGTTTTCTTGGTTAGGTCAAATCATGTCAACATTTCTCAAATGCACATTTCTCTCTCTCTCTCTCTCTCTCTCTCTCTCTCTCTATATATATATATATATATATACTTACTCGATGTCCTGGAGCTCCTGGGGGCCCGTCAGGCCCTCTCACTCCCCGCTCGCCCTGAGTGGAAAACAAAACAAACTCCATTGCTGACAGGAAGTGACACAGGGAAAACAAGAGGAAAAGGGAAGTAAGTACTGGGAGAGCTCGACTGGACATGTACTCACTGGTCCACCCCGTGCTCCGACAGGTCCAACTTCTCCTTGCTCACCACGCTCGCCCTGAACAACAAGACAACATCAAATACACATGACCAATAATCACCCATTATCATCCATTAGCCCTTAACTCATTAATTAGCCCCTACCTCATCCATTACCCCTTTACTCATTCATTACCCCTTACCTTATCCATTACCCCTTAACTCATTCATTACCCCGTACCGCATCATTACCCCTTAACTCATTAATTATACCCAATCATCCATTACCCCTTACTGCATCCATGACCTCTTAACTCACTCATTACCCCTCACCGCATCATTACCCCGACCCATCCATTACCCCTTACTGCATCCATTACCCCTTATTTTATCCATTACCCCTGACCTCATTAATTAGCTCTTACCTCATCCACTATCCCTTACCTTATTAACTACCTAATCATCTCTTATCCAATATCATTACCATATTATTTCAGCCACAGTTGACGTTTATATTTCACACTTACTGATTTGCCAGGAGACCCCATGAGTCCCACGGATCCTGGATCACCAGTGACTCCCTGCAACAAACCAAGAACACAACACTGTCAGTCTAGCGCCCAACCTGACAGATTCACTGTTGCTGCGGCCGGCTATGGATCCTACCTGCAGGCCTCCGGCCCCCTTGGGCCCGTAAGCTCCTGGTAAACCCTGCATGAGGGGACATAATAAAGGCAATAAAGAGAGGATTTGAAGGATCCCATGTCAATAAAAGGCGTAATGATATTGCCAGTCATACTTACAGGAAGTCCTTCAAGTCCTGCATCCCCAGGACCCCCATTCTTTCCTGGGATACCCTAGATTTGGACACCAGGAGAAGGTTATACAATCATACTCTTGTTACTTACTTCTCCTCTTCTTCTTTTTACTACTACTACTACTTTTACCAGTACTACTATGACTACTGCTACTACTACCAGTACATCAACTGTTCAACTACTTCTGATTGAGAGCCCTGTGGAAGAGCACCTTGGCCCAACAAACCTGCATTAAGAAGGTCCTGGATTCTTCCAAGATGGAAGAGAACCTTATCTGATGACCTTCTTCGCACAGTCAAGGCTGCTATCTACCATATCTAACCTAATACATGTCAACATAAATTACGTTAACGTTGGGTCAAAATAACGAGTGAAACCGTACCCTCGAGCCAGGCAGTCCAGGGATCCCCTCGCGACCATCTGGCCCCGGAAGGCCCTGTTGAGGAAGGGGGAGCAGGATATGGTGAAGCAGATCGAGGTGGACACGGCGTGTGTTAGCTGCTACGCACTGAGATGGACCAACTTACAGCTTCTCCTTTTGGTCCCGGGACACCCCTGATGCCAGCTGGACCTAGAGCCCCCTGGACACAAACACAGAGAAGATAACACCTACCAGCTCATAGATCGTTCCGGCTGACATGAGAGCGACTACAATACAAGTGGTAAGACTTTATGCAGTGCAGAAGCAGCAAGGTTATTGTTGAGCTTTGAGCTGGGCCTGTGGTCTCCTCAACAGCGTCTGGGTCCTCAGACACCATGTGGAACGAGGGTCTTTCCAGACAGTATCCAGATCAGCTTGAGCTTCACTCCTCACCTGGCTTCCCTTCGGCCCCATCTCCCCCACGGCTCCTCTCTGGCCAGGATCGCCCTGGGAACACAAACATCTGGATCATCCACTGCAGAACAACAAGCTACAGCTGCATCATGAAGACACAAGCAGATGAACAACAATGAAGTAGAAGAAGAAGAAGAAGAAGAAGAAGAAAGCAATATGGTCACGTACATGGTGCCCTTGGATGCCCTGAGGGCCACCATCACCAGACTTCCCACGAGGGCCCTGTTTCAGGGAAGAGCTGTGATTTGAATTCATTCAAGTTCTGTTGAACTTTATTGTCCATCGATGGTGACAGAAATTCATCTTTGGTGGAGCTTAGCATAAAACCATGGAGACAACGAACAAACATCATCCACCATCAAGTTCTCTTAAAGTTACACAGCCCCGCCCCCCTATCTCAGGGCACGTTAGCATCTCTGCCTTCAGTCTTGTCAGGTAGTGTGACAGCTTGGACTGCTGGGTTGTGAGCCTTATGAGGACAATGTGTAGTCTGGTGGCTGCTTACCCGATCACCTTTAGACCCCACTATTCCTGTGATGCCTCTCTTTCCTCCTGGGCCCTAGAGTCCACTCGTCAGATGGACGGAAGTGGCGGGAGAGCGAGAGACGAACACGTTAATACGTTGGAAAACCAAAACAGAGGACATGTTGGAGAGGTTTACAGAGATGGAGTAGTTTACTGGTAGTCCTTGAGCCCCGACGTCTCCTGCAGGTCCTTGATCGCCCTCTTCTCCCTGGGAAGAAACAAACGGATGTCACGGACATGAAGCCATTGTATTGTGATGGCCACAGGTGTATCCCACAAGCAAAGTATGTAGCTTTGGGAGGACCAGGAGATAGGAAGTCACCTTATGTCCTTGCTTTCCTGGCTCACCAGACTCTCCCTTGGCTCCTTTGTGACCCTAGAAGCAGAATCCAAACAGAGTTCAAGTCATGCTAATTATTGAACTTATTCACTCAAACAGATTAACTACAAATGCAACGCAATGGACTGCAGGATGGACTTGCAGGTGTGAGCATTCCGGGACATTGTGTTGTGTGAGTGTGTCTTACTCACTTTCATTCCAGGGAGACCTGAGTGTCCGTTGAGACCAGCAGGGCAGGCATTGGGGCACTGGAAAACAAGAGGTGGGCCTGTTGAAGGTTCCACAAGAGCCCTGCCACTAGAAGCTGCTCCCCCTGCCTTAGCATGGATAGCAAATGGCTAACCACACTTCCAGCTAATGCTCGGTGTTCAACAATAAGTCTGTGATGCTACACTACCATGAACACAGTCTGAGCGAACCAGCGCTTGACTGTAACTGCTTCTCAGGCTAAACATATAGCCAAGGTCAGCTAGCAGACCGCAGAGGTCATACGTACATCCACTTATGTGTACTTTCTAAACGGGTTCAATACAGGACACTATTTGTGGCCTTTACGACATATTATGTCACAACATATAGGTGAAACTTACCAGCTCTTCCCCTCCATAAACTCCTGGAGGACCCTATGGGGAAATAAGCTGACATTAGAGTTGTTTGGTGGTGGAGATCAATGCACCCCAGCCCACCCATCTATCCTCTTGCAGCATAGTTTCCATGATACTTACCCGGGTTCCGACCGGACCGGGAAGACCCACCAGCCCTCTCCTCCCCCGAGCGCCCTGGAACAGACCCCAGGACACAGAGGTCACCGCATGTTGACATCCAACTACAGACACTACAGACCACTACAGACCACTAAGACACTACATGACACCAGGACACTACAGGACACCAGGGACACTACACAGACATTACAGACACCAGGACACTACAGAGCACCGCAGGAACACAGAAGGGGTCACCGCGATGTTGACATCACTACAGACATACAGACCACTACAGGACACCAAGAACACTAGACACCTACACGGACACCAGGAGCACTACAGGACACCAGGACACAAGAGGTCCACACGCACATTTGGACATCACTATCAGACACTACAGGCAACTTCACAAGACAGCCAAGACCCATCTACAGAACACCCAGGACCCACTACAGGACTCACAGGACAACCAGGACCACTACCAGGACATACAGGAGCACCTAGGACACTACAGGACACCAGACACATACAAGACCATACACACACCAGGAACACAACGGACACCAGGACACTACAGACACGCAGGACACCAGGAACACGACAGACCATTAACAGACACCAGGACACTACAGACAACCAGGAACACTACAGACATTATCAGAACCAGGACACTTACAGAAACACCAAGGACACCAGCGACACCAGAGACACTACAGACATTACAGACACCAGCACACAACAGGACACCAGGACACTAACAGACATTTACAGACACCACGGACACACAACCAGGACACCAGAAAGACCAGACACTAGGACCCCAGGAAAGCATTACAGACACCAAGGACACTACAGACATTACAGACACCAGGACACTAGAGACATTACAGACACCAGGACACTACAGACATTACAGACACCAGGACACTACAGACATTACAGACACCAGGACACTAGAGACATTACAGACACCAGGACACTACAGACATTACAGACACCAGGACACTAGAGACATTACAGACACCAGGACACCAGGACACTACAGACATTACAGACACCAGGACACTACAGACACCAGGACACTACAGACAGTACAGACACCAGGACACTACAGACAGTACAGACACCAGGACACTAGAGACATTACAGACACCAGGACACCAGGACACTACAGACATTACAGACACCAGGACACTACAGACACCAGGACACTACAGACATTACAGACACCAGGACACTACAGACACCAGGACACCAGAACACCAGGACACTACAGACATTACAGACACCAGCACACAACAGACACCAGGACACTACAGACATTACAGACACCAGGACACAACAGACACCAGGACACTACAGACATTACAGACACCAGGACACTACAGACATTACAGACACCAGGACACTACAGACATTACAGACACCAGGACACTAGAGACATTACAGACACCAGGACACTACAGACATTACAGACACCAGGACACTACAGACATTACAGACACCAGGACACTAGAGACATTACAGACACCAGGACACCAGGACACTACAGACATTACAGACAGTACAGACACCAGGACACTACAGACATTACAGACACCAGGACACTACAGACACCAGGACACTACAGACAGTACAGACACCAGGACACTACAGACATTACAGACACCAGGACACTACAGACACCAGGACACTACAGACAGTACAGACACCAGGACACTACAGACAGTACAGACACCAGGACACTACAGACAGTACAGACACCAGGACACTACAGACAGTACAGACAGTACAGACACCAGGACACTACAGACAGTACAGACACCAGGACACTACAGACACCAGGACACTACAGACAGTACAGACACTACAGACAGTACAGACACCAGGACACTACAGACACCACAGACATCAGGACACTACAGACACCAGGACACTACAGACAGTACAGACAGTACAGACAGTACAGACACCAGGACACTACAGACACCACAGACATCAGGACTACAAAATGAATACACTGGGGGGGGGGGGGGGGCAATGTCACGACTTCATGCCTTGTCTGCTATGAGCATCATGCAATGCTAGCTAACTAGTGACTGCTCCTGGGGCATTACAAACTGTAACGTTGACAGAGAGATCCTGATCCACCTAAACAACATCTAGACCCTGAATGGCTCGCAGTACTTACAGGAAGTCCAACCTTGCCCAGTTCACCTGGAAGTCCGTCGGTTCCAGGAAGACCCTGAAACACAAACAAGCCTCACCTGTTCACTTCCTGTATGAGACCGGAAGCTGAGACAATCTTCAAGCCCTAATCCCTAATATAACTGGATACACCCTCTATACCTTATATCAAAACATTACTGGGGATGTAAATATTCTGGGTACATCCTCTCTACTTTATATAAATATATTACTGGATATATAAATATTCTGGGTACAGATGTTATACCTCATATAAATATACATAAATAAACATTGCTGTGTTGCCCAGGGCTTCTCATGGGTCCAAGCATGACCCATGTCAACATCATTTTAGTTTGACTATTCATCATGTAATCCCATATGGGATGGACCACACAGTTGCATGATACAGAAATAAAATACTCAACATGTACACCAGAGTACTCACATCGAGACCATCCTCTCCTTCACCCTGAGGGGAGAACACAGACATTAACAGACAGACTGCAGGATGTTAAAGTGACCATGAGTAAGTTTTATACCTCTATCTGTATAAAACTTACTCATGGTCAGTGGGTAGTGGATGAAAATATAATCTCTCAAGTACTTTAGTCCTCATGTTGTCATCATTATGGGAAACAGTGGGACCATGGAATAGATGACAGAGCTGTGCATGAACAGGCTTGGGAAAGTCACCACATGTTGGGGATTGAAATCATGTTATTATGGGATGGTAAATGACGACCTACCATCTCCCCGATTGGTCCCCGAGCTCCGGGTTCCCCCTGGTAACCACGACAACACAGATACATAATTCAATTCCTAGCACAGGAGCATCGCTGTGTGTAATAACAAGGTAGTAACCGGTGGTATGTGATAACCTACTTTGGGCCCCTTGCTCCCGTTGGCTCCGGCCACGCCCCTCGGCCCCACGGGCCCCTAGCAAGGCAGAGGACTGTTAACCCTATGACATCATCATGACATCATCATGACATCATCATGACATCATCAACCGTGACCCCCACATGCCAATGACTGCATTTTGTTTATTTATTTGTATATTTATTGACCCGATTAATAGTAAAGTCCTTTCTTGGTGCCCAACTTCATCATCTTCATTTTGCATTGCTAAATTAATCAGCAATCATAGTCACACATTTTTCCCATGTATTAAATAAACAGAGAAAAAACTATAATCATAGTGTGAATAACAACCCTGCCTACCCCCCCACATAACATGTCACCTGGTCCCACATAACATGTCACCTGGTCCTACATAACATGTCACCTGGTCCTACATAACATGTCACCTGGTCCTACATAACATGTCACCTGGTCCTACATAACATGTCACCTGGTCCTACATAACATGTCACCTGGTCCTACATAACATGTCACCTGGTCCTGAAATGGTAAATGGATTGCATTTA
The DNA here is from genome assembly GCA_002895965.2 of Coryphaenoides rupestris. Taxonomy (NCBI): domain Eukaryota; kingdom Metazoa; phylum Chordata; class Actinopteri; order Gadiformes; family Macrouridae; genus Coryphaenoides; species Coryphaenoides rupestris. The sequence continues at coordinate 250,595 of PIJE02000241.1, read as the reverse complement.
TATCATCGCTTTTATCCAAAGCGCTTTACAGTATTGTCTCACATTCACCCATTCATACACCGACGGCGGTGGTGTCAACCATGCAAGGTAACAACCAACACGTCAGGAGCAGGTAGGGTTAGGTGGTGTCTTGCTCAGGGACACCTCCACACTTAGCTAGGAGGAGCAGGTAGGGTTAGGTGGTGTCTTGCTCAGGGACACCTCCACACTTAGCTAGGAGGAGCAGGTAGGGTTAGTTGGTGTCTTGCTCAGGGACACCTCCACACTTAGCTAGGAGGAGCAGGTAGGGTTAGGTGGTGTCTTGCTCAGGGACACCTCCACACTTAGCTAGGAGGAGCAGGTAGGGTTAGGTGGTGTCTTGCTCAGGGACACCTCCACACTTAGCTAGGTGGAGCTCAGGGATCGAACCAGCAACCTTCCAGTTGGCAGACAACCATACATAACATGTCACCTGGTCCCACATAACATGTCACCTGGTCCTACACATGGCTGGTTTACTGTCTGCCTCTGGATGAGACCATTTAGATTATAGACATCATCTCTTCCCTGATTGGTTCGTAGAATCCATCTTGCCTGTCAATCACATTGAATGCAACAATGGAGGGAGGGAAGAGCCAAGAGAGACGTTTAGTTTCAAACTCTTTTCTGCTCTCTCTTTTTACAACTCTTCACCACTCTCAAATCTTCCGACATCACTTTAATGTGTTACTGTAATACACACAAGGTATCAGCTATGAACAACAAGACTTCATGGTTTGTACGGTGGAGAAGGAGCACTCTGTCACGACTTGAACAAACCGAGTCAGCATCACCAGGGTGGACTGAGCTGTCTGTCCACCTGCAGGCCTCCCTGAGGTGTTCCAGATGTTTCCTACCTGCTCCCACCTGAATGAAATGCATCTAAAAACCCACCGAGTTGTCTTTAGACCACAAATGTCCCAATCTTTTGTGCTCCATTTTCCATCTATTTCTTTTGTGAGTTACAAAAGGTCCAGGCGGTGAACCCTTCAGGTTCAGGTGCTGGACATGCCCTGGGAGGATAAGGAGTCTTTGTTGCTCCACTCCACGGCCTCCTCCTCCTCCTCCTCCTCCGTGACTCATATGCTGCTACTTTGGCTCTCTCCTCTCACATTTCAGCATCGCCTGGCCCCCCGTCCCCCCACAGCAGACCCCGCACACTGGGGCACTTCAGCGGGGGCCTCCACCAACACACAGCCCCTTCCTGTCCGCCATCTTCTGGGCAACTTAACCCCCCCCCCTCCCACCCCACCAGCCCCCACTCAGCCCTTCCCAAGGTTACACAAAAAGAGCTCTGTGTTCCTCGGGAAGCTATTTGAGGGACCGAACCTCGCTTAAAATCGGCATCGCCTGATGGATTCACTGGTTTCTTTTTCTGACTCCGCTCACTGAAAAAGAGTCCTGTGGTGTGTCTGCCTCGTGGCCAAGACAAGCAGAATACCTTCTAGCACATATCCACCGATGAAGAGACACACTACCACATAGAGACCCGTTAAACCCCTTCCCCAATCTGCATGAACGCAGTTGAAGATGTTTTAAAATCAAATGGACATTCTGTACTTTATCCCTTCAACGGAATTTGTTTAAAATAATAAAATAGGCAAGATCAAGATTTCCTATCTGAGTAAGGTACGGTTCTAGAAGCATCCACTCAGTGATTAAAGTGGGCCAGCATCACTTATATCTTCTATGCTGCAGATGTTAGACTCACATCAGCACCCGGGAGACCTGGAGTTCCGGGGGTGCCGTCGCGGCCGTTGTCCCCGTCAGGACCCTGCAACCGAGACACACGTTGAACTCTCAACATGGGGGTTAGCAGTAGTTCCTGATGGGGCTTAACTGTAGCTCTTAATGGGGGTTAGCTGTAGTTCCTGATGGGGGTTATCTGTAGCTCTTAATGGGGGTTAGCTGTAGTTCCTGATGGGGGTTAGCTGTAGTTCCTGATGGGGGTTATCTGTAGCTCTTAATGGGGGTTAGCTGTAGTTCCTGATGGGGGTTAGCTGTAGTTCCTGATGGGGGTTAGCAGTAGTTCCTGGTGGGGGTTAACTGTAGCTCTTAATGGGGGTTAGCTGTAGTTCCTGATGGGGGCTAGCTGTAGTCCTTAATTCAGATTAATTGTAGTTTATGATGACATTACAATCAAATTTCTGTGGTTCTGGAGCCGAAGGGCAAACTAAAGTGTGACTTACGGGTCCACCGACGATGTGGTTGTCCACTCCTCGGTTGCCCTGGAGATAAACACACAAGCGAAGCTCTGTTAGACACTCTCCTCTCCTTTCAGGTGTCGCAGGATGTCCTCCATCAACACAGGGCTGTCTCTGCTCAAGCTGCTGATCTCTGGCTCTCTGAGTCCCGGTTCAAACACTACATCACCCAGAGAACCCAGCGAACAGAACCCTTGAGAAGGAACACAGGAGACGGTTCTGTCCTTCCAGGAACGCTTAGGACTGGAGAACGGACGTCTGTCCATTCTGCCCCTAATGCACTCCTAACCATCCCTGGAGGGGAGCATAACTCTCGCATAAAACCCATCAATACGGAGCCTGAAGATGTTCCCAGTATTCACACCATGCACATTTAATAAATTAATAATAATATGTTAATATGTTAATGTTAATATAATAATGGGTAAACATAACTTACATCAATCCCGTCCACTCCGGGGAAACCAGCTACTCCAGGAGGCCCTGGTGGTCCTCTGGGGCCAACTGGGCCCCTCTGGAAAAACATACATTATAAAAAAGATATCCACATTATATTACTTTGGACGTTTTGCTAAATTCAGTTTTATCTGGAGGAGGAATACAGACAGTTTGGGGGGAATGTCATATTGTTAGACCACTAGGTGATCATTAATTATCATGTGATAGTTCTCTGAGAGTCAGTCTGTAGTTTCAGTCTGATTGGTACCTTGTCCTCCAGGCGGAGGGACTGCTCACACACCTCTGTACACCAATACCAGGTAGGTCCCAGTAGGTTTAGACTAAATACACTGTTTCAAATATGATGGCCTTTGGTAAAAATAAATAGGATTTACAGTAAATAGGCCTACTGAAAACGTAGCTATACAATTGAACGTCTAATATCAATACAAAGTCAGAATATCAACATCATTAAACATATATAAAAGGATTAAATCATGCAAGGATAACAGAGATCAGAGGTGGTAGGGGGAACACACCATGGGAGAAGAACGATCATACATATATACATATACATATATATACATATACAATAAAATAAATGAATAACTTACCTGACCAGAGCAAATTAAGGTAATTTCTAATAAGATCAGCAGCAGCGGCTTCTGGTACAGCCCCAGGACAGCCATGGTCTTCCAGGGACACTCAGAAGCTCCTCACAGCGGAATAGTGGGGACTCGATCCCGGATCACCTGTCAGTAGTCCCGGACTGGACCCCACTGGTCCCGGGGACCGGACGGCGTTCCGCGGGGAGCTCATGTTTATTCATGAGATGCTCATGTTTATTCATGAGCTGCCCGGGTGGAGTCCTGATTGGAGGAGGGCGAAAAAAGGGGGCGGGGACATGTGCTTCTCCACCTGTGCTTCTCAAGTGGGGGTCCGCGGGCCCCTAGGGGACTCTGAGGGACCGCAGGGGACCACTCGGAGCATGAGTTATACATGTTGTAGTTTTAATATTGGTTCTAAACAAATGGAAAAATAATTACACCTTAAGAAAATGAATGAATACGCCCACATCTGAGTTGTAGCATAGTAACAACCATAAACTGTAAAAAAACTAATCGGTAACGACGAGTAAATCTTTCGATAAGAGAATATCACCTTAACTTTAAAGGGATATTTGGCTTTTTTGGGGGTTTTTATGTTTAGTTATAACTTATAACTTTTAGATTAGGCAGATGTAAGGCAGTAGCTTCAAGCAAACCACTAGGTGGTGCTGTAGGTTGGTTTGTATGGCGTCGTCGATAGATGACGATTTTTAAAATATATATTTTATTTGCTAACAAATCTGGTCATTACAATGTCAAATTAGACACAGTACACATTTTACAAGATAAAGACTGAGCAATTCCACATTCAAATTAAATAACAGAAAACTAAAAACTAAAGAAAAGAATATAAAATACAAATAAATACACACAAAAAGAAGATAGTCAGAGGTCTACTCGGCCTATCTAATATTTTAGAGAAAAGAATATAAAATAAAAATAAATACACACACAAAAACAAGATAGTCAGAGGTCTACTCGGCCTATCTAATGAGTAAAAAAAAATCTAAAAATAAATAAGTAAGCAGATTACACATACTTATATAATTTTACTGAAGACCAGATGCAATATGAAATGTGGCGTTTTTATAACCTGGGTATATTATTATAACATTATTTTCTATTTTGAACGAGTTTTGTTTGCTTTGTGTCGTTGTAATTCCCACGCTCGCCTGTTTGTTTCGCGGGGGGCGCTGTTACGTGGCCACCGGACGGTACCACCGAGGAGAAGAAGAGGCGGCAGGGCGTCGCTTTCAAAGTTGTGTTGTCCTGGCGACGGACAGATCCAGAACAGGGTCCAGAACAGGATCCATGGACCTGCTGGACTTCTCCGAGGAGGAGATCCAGGAGCAGCTGGCGGTGCTGGGCTACAGAAACATCCCGAAGCACAAGCTGGGAGAATTCAAGCGAGGTTTGGTGTTTAAAACGTGGCCTGTAGCTGTGTGACCAGGGTCACGCCTGGTGGTGCTGTACCAGGGGCCCCTTTAATATAATGTGTTGATTGATGCCTCAGTGGAAGGGCCTGACTCCTGCTCGTTATGTCCTCCCCGTGTTAGACCTGGACCAGCTGATCCAACACGAGAAGTTGAAGATCCAGGATTGCTCCAGCGAGCTGAACACCACCAGCAGCAGCAGGTCTCAGCAGGCAGGGGGTCTGAAGACCACCACCACCACCAGCAGCCCTCAGCAGGTGGGGGGGCTGAAGACCACCACCACCACCAGCCCTCAGCAGGTGGGGGGTCTGAAGACCACCACCACCACCAGCCCTCAGCAGGCAGGGGGTCTCACCACCACCACCAGCAGTCCTCCAGCCTACACTAAAGAGAAAGGTGAGTCTGGCCTCCTGGGCTGTCTCTGACCTGCATCAGCTGCTCCTGCTGCACCTCCATGTGCTTATGAGCACACATGTTGCTGTGTTCTGTGTACTGTGTTACATTAACAAATATCTTTTCTTTAAATTGCACCTTTTATCGCTTATTTATATATCTTTTTGTAAGAATTTCTATGTTATTACTTTGTTTATTGTTCAATGTTGGGCACCAATTGCACAAAAGCACATTCCTATAATAAAGCTCTTTCTGATTCTGACCTGATGATGATTGTTAAGCGATACTGATGCATGAGGTGAGTATCTAGAGTGTACACTTAGCTGGCCATCATGCCGCCATGCTGCAGCAGAGAGGTCTGACTTCTCCTCCCTCCTTCAGTGTCTCTGGACTCCTTGAGGGCCGGAGGCAGACTCTTCCTCCACGTCGGGACCGCCGAGCACCACCGACAAGTACGAGGACTACTCCCGTTCAGTACACAACACCTTAGTTTAGGCTTCTTCACCTCTGGGATGTCTGTCTGTTCTTAGTCCTCAGAGGACTAGGTAAAACCACAATTAGTTTCATACTAAATGTAAACTAATAAATAAAGTGTGTATTCTGTGCCTGTAGTTTGGTTTGTGGGGTCCCCATCCTGTTGGGGTACAGGAGGCTGAAGGCGGTGGAACTCTGACCGGGGGTCTCTGTGATTCATTTCCTGCGCAGGTTCTCTCCCCGTCGGGTCTGAACCGGCAGCCGGACACCCGGGACTCCTACGCCCGCCACACAGTGGGTCCCAGGCCCCCGCAGCCCCCCATGGCCACCCACAGGCTCCACGTGCTGCCGGACCCAGGACCACCACCACCGGACCCCCCCGCCGTCGACCGCCTGCCTCAGCCCACCAGCCAGGCGTCCAGCCCAGAGGGAGGTGGCCACGTGAAACCATTCATCACCAGGAAGGTCCTGAGGTGAGTGAGGTTGTTGTTTTATACACGCTTACTGGTCAAGTCAATATTATTTGTATAGCCCTTAATCACAGTTAGTCTCAAAGGGCTTTACAGGCCAGATTATTATGGGCCAAGTGATTATGACGTCTCTTAAAGAGCCAGTCCAAAAATAACTTTTAGAATTGTCTTTTTACCAGGAAATTGTTGTAATATGAAATATGACTTTTAAACTGTCAAATGATCATTTTGCACGCTAACCGTGCAAAATATATTTTCTTTCAAAAGGAAGCACAACGGACAAGTGTTTGTTTGTGACGAATCCATTCACAGTGAAGACTCAGGTAAAGTAGACACACACACACACACGTACAATTGTCTTACGAGTTCCACTCTAGTATTGGCTGTGATCTGTTTAGTGTTTTGTCCTTCTCTTCTAAGAGTTCCCAGGGTCTCTTATAAGATGGGTTCTAAGGATTCCCAAGTCCTCTAATAAGATGGGTTCCCAATGCTAGAATGCCGATCTCTAAACCACCACTGCTGATGTCTGCATCTCCCAGCAGTCACCAGCAGGTGGAGCTGTCAGTCCCCCTGACCTGCGGGCTCCTTGGCTTAATCCTCTTAGCTGCCCTCTCCAGAGCCATCTGGACGGCTCAGGCTCAGCCCAGCCACTCTCTCTCCTGGCTGCCATGTACGAGCTGTGTCCCAGCGAGGAGGAGGAGGAGGAGAGCACCTCCTTCCACTCCTCCTGGTCCCACGGAGAGGAGGAGGAGGAGGAGGAGGTGGTCGTCGAGCGTGTGTGTCGTGAGGAAGGCTCCACACGCACTCCTCTGAACCTGGCGCTGACATCATCGGACATCCCTCCACTGCCGACCAGCCAATGGGAGAGCAGCAGCAGCAGCAGCCACAGAGGAGAGGCCTCACATGGCAGCGGAGATGAAGATGATGGTGAAGACGGTGATGATGAAGATGATGGCTGTGATGATGGAGTTCGGGGCGGTTGTGATGAAGGTGACAAAGTGCAGGCGGGCGAGGACGGCGGCAGCCCCGCCCCCAGTAACCTGACGTCGGGCTACGGGACGTACCGGCCGGACTCACCCAGCAAGGACACGGAGGCGGGAACCATCGGCGAGTTCGACCGGGAAACGCTCGCCGGAGACGACGAGGAAGACGAGGAAGACCTCCACCGCTTCTACTGTGATGACCCCTCCCCCATGCCCCGCCTCCAAGACCCCCTACCACCACTACGGTCACCTGACCCCCTGCCACCGACATGGTCACCTGACCCACGACGAGATGATGAAGAAGAAGAGTGTGGTGGAGGAGAAGACAGGAAGTGTCTGGCGCAAGGCAGGAAGTCCTCAGCAGCTCAAAGCGAGGGTCCTCTGGTGTTGAAGGCCGCCGCCCCAGAGCGGCTCACCTGGCGGTCAGCGGGAGACGACGACCACCGCCGCACGTCTGAGCTCGAGGAGCGCTGGACGGACGGGCCCCATCTGGCAGAGGGTCGCGACCTCCGTCTGGCTGACACCCATGACTTCCACCTGGTTGAGGGTCGTGACCTCAACCAGGAGGAAGAAGAGGAGGAGAAGGAGAAGGAGGACCTAGAGGACTTCTGTAGCAACACAGACATCCGGTTCATCGACTCTGACCTGAAGCCTGGCTGTGCTGGAGCTGTGGGCAGCCTGGAGGAGAGGGGCAACCTGAGACCCAGAGCCCAGGGTACGGATAGCGCCCTGGCCTGGTGGTTCAGTCTCATTTCTTACTAAACAGACGATCAGAACAGGAGGTGGCCTGCAGGAGTTCATTAGGTTAATCTTGGAGGACGACATATTTTCATTTATCTATTTAAACAGTGGAGCTTCTAATAAAATTAGCTTCTAATTTTCTCTGAGCTAATGGTGACCTCTGACCTCCGGTAGATGTGAGCGGTCTGGAGCAGCGGCTTGGGGGTCTGCGGGTGTCGGCCACGTCCGCCCGTCGCCGTGGGGACGACCTCGATGGCGACCTCGACGAGGACACGGAGAACGATGACATCACCAGGCAGAGCGGTGACATCACCAGCCAGAGCGACGCGGGCAGTTCGGACGGTCTGTCTCTCAGCGCCTTCGAGTCGTTCGTCCGCGGCGTGGTGGGTATCATCTGGCATCATCTGTAAACTCTCCGGTTTAACTTCCTGGCAAAACGTTTAAACGGCAGATCAATTACTTTTGAAGATCTTAAAATGTACCTTTTTGTTAGGTTAGCTTCCTTCCTACAGATCACTTCACTTTGTGTTTACATGCTTTTATCCAAAGCGACTTACAAAGAGTACATGTGTTGAAGGAGAGACAGCAATATATCACTGTGGTACATAAAGATAAGAATAGAACAGGTTTCAAGCATTCATAGTTACAAGGTTAATAGAACGAGTTTCATAATTGCTAGGTAGCCTGCATAATAGCTGGGATAAGAACATATAATATGATATATATACAGTATAACATATAATATATAATATGATATATATACAGTATAACATATCATAATAGCTGGGATAAGAACATAGAATATGATATATATACAGTATAACATAATATGATATATATACAGTATAACATAATAGCTGGGATAAGAGCAGACGTGATGTTCTGTCTCCCTGCTCAGGTCCGCATGCAGACGGAGGGCGCACTGAAACCCAGACCCAAGTCCTGTAAGACTCTCACACACACACACCCCTTCACACAGTTACAATATGGACATGGTGATTATTCATGTTTAATGTGATCGATCGTTCTCATTGATCAGTCATCCGCCCGGCACTGAGCCACCCGCACACCAGGAACCTGAAGAAGACAGACCCTGTGGCCAGGTAACGCCTCCACCTCCACCTGTACATACTTACAGCATGTGGTTAGAGTAGTGTGGTTCTCCTGCAGGTGTATTAACTCTAGTGTGTTTCTCTGGTTCTCCTGCAGGTATTTTCAGTACAAGCAGGAGTGGGATATGTTCAAGGTTCCCGGGGAGAAGGACAGGAGAGCCCTCCACTGGGAGATCAGGGTACGAACGATGTCTACATACTACTACATCATGTTTAAATGCTATGTACATGGAGACACGTTGACCGTTGTTCTCATCTCTTCTCAGGAGCGGCTGGCCTACCAACCTCCGCCGGTGAGTGAACTCTGGGAAATGTAGTTTAAAGTGGCCCTTACTGGACCACCAGGTGTGACGCTGACCAGCCATTTATATAATCTACCCACTAGGGACATCACAAGTGTGTGTGTGAGAGATGGGTGCAGTCCACTGGGGGTGCTGATCTGCCCACTCTCCCACTAGTGATGTCACCAGTGGGTAGGTTTTGCCACAATCCTCACACCTGCAGCAAACCAAGATTAGTTTTAATGTAAGAGATTTTATACCACCAGGTGTGAGTGTGATTAGCCATTCCAGGGAATCATCACAAGTGGGAGTGTCCACCTAGAAGTATGGTGGATAGATTTACCAGGCTGATCTATCCACCATACTTCTAGGTGGACACTCACACTTGTGATGTCACGTGGGGCCGTTCCAACCAGTTTTTGGAACGGCTAATCACACTCACACCTGGTGGTATAATAGGAGCCCTTTAAAGTGTTTAGTTTAAAGCAGCCCAGCTCCGCCCCCCCCCTCCTGTCCTCAGGTGCGTCCTCGGAGAGTCTACGCTCCTAACTCCTACATCGTCCCCACGGAGAAGAAACGGTCGGCGCTGCGCTGGGAGGTCAGGAACGACCTCGCCAACGGACTGCTCCCGCCATCACACAACTACCGTTTCTAAACACACACACACACACCTTTTATACTGTTTTTAAATTACGTGTGATTTTATTTATTAAAATGTAATAAAGACATGACGACACTGGCTGGTCTGTATAACATTGGTCAGGGGAGGTCAGAATAGGGCAGCCTGGAGGGGTCAGGGGGGGTCAGAGTAGGGCAGCTTGAAGGGGTCAGGGGAGGTCAGAGTAGGGCAGCTTGAAGGGGTACAGCGGTGTGTAGCGCGAGTCGTGCCACAGCAGCTTGCGCTCCAGCAGGCGCACGGTGTCCAGGGTCAGCAGGACGGCCTCGTGCTTCAGCAGGCTGTGCACGTTGAGCCCTGCGGAGGCCAGAGGTGTCAATGTTAGCCTACGATACACCGGGGTATGCGCGCAGGCTGGCCTGGTTAGTTATCGGTAACGTACAGTCAGACATTACTAGAGGGTGAGACATGAGGATTCTGAAACTGCAGAGGCTAATCAATAGATAATGGGGAGAGGGGGGGGGGTGGCAGAACTTGTGAGCAACATGCAGGTTCTGTTGCTCACAAGTTCTGGGAGGAGGGTGTAACTCCCGGTGATGTTTGAGCTCCAAGAAGCGTCTACAAGAAGAGTTGAACTCACCAATGGCTGGGATGACGTTGACCGTCTTGAGGCTGGCGGTGGCCTGAAGAAGGTTCTCTGGAAGCTCACCGCTGGAGGATGGAGGGGAGTTATTAGCCTAGGATCAGCAGAACCTCTGATCCAGCAGTCCTACTGTGTTACAGCAGAACCTCTGATCCAGCAGTCCTACTGTGTTACAACAGAACCTCTGATCCAGCAGTCCTACTGTGTTACAGCTAGGGATTGGTACCGAAACCCGGTACCACTATGGCACCGGTTCCCGTACGACCGGTACCTACCGTACCGAATCAAAACGCATATTTCGGTGCCTCATTTCGGTGCCACGACCGAAGGGAGCGCCGGCGCTCCCATTACTCGCTTTTTTCAAACTACCGTAACTCCTAGACCGTTTGTGCGATCGAAGAAATTCCAATGGTTTCTGAATGCAGAGCAGCTTTCCAACCATATTAGGGGTATTACGGTAAACCCGAAGGGGTTGCGTGGAAGAGTTGCGCAAAAGAGTTGTAGGAGGAGTGGCAGGAGGAGACGGAGGATTCAAGCTTATTTACATCGAGCGGGTTCTGATCGTGTTTAGCGGGTTTTCATCGAAATATTGTTGATTGTGTGCACAGGTGGATGTAGAATATGCAGAGTAGTGTAGAGTAGTTTTCACTTGCTTTGTTTGCTGTTATTTATTATTAGTAGTAGTACTGTAACTTATTTATTGTTAAATTGTTATTTGTTGATATTGTTAATTTAATATTTATTAGGAATGTTTAATAGTGTTTTGTATTTAATTGTAATTCTAATTTAAACAGTGTTACTTTAAGAGTTAATATATTGTTCAATGGTTTTGCCTTAGCAATAAAAAAAGACATTCTTTAACGTTATTGTTTGCTCTTTATTTTAAAGAAGGTATCGGTTCAGGCACCGTTTAGGAACCGGTACCGTTTTAAAAGTATCGTTTTGGCACCGGTATCGGAAAAATCTAAACGATACCCAACCCTAGTTACAGCAGAACCTCTGATCCAGCAGTCCTACTGTGTTACAGCAGAACTTCTGATCCAGCAGTCCTACTGTGTTATAGCAGATCCTCTGATCCAACAGTTATATGTTCGAGCCGGAAACTGAGAAGGGTGGAGTTACGCCTTCTTCTATGTACTGTAGATATTTTAGCATAGAGGGACTCACTCAGCTACGATGAGCAGTGACTGGCCCCAGTGTCTCTGCCTGAGGAGGTCCAGGATGTACTGGGGGTCCGGCGTGGGCAGGTCCAGTGAGTCCACCACGTACAGGTAGTCCTGCAGGAGAGACGAGTGCGGTCTAGTTGACGCCAATTTAGAGCCAATTTAGAGCTCCTCCCCCCGAGCCAGTTTAGAGCTCCTCCCCCCGAGCCAGCTTAGAGCTTCTCACCTGAGCCAGCTTGGAGCTGAGCGCCACCTTGAGGCCCATCACGCGCACCTTCATGGGCAGCATGTAGTAGTAGCTGGTGGGCCCCCGGGGGCCGTGGACCACTCCGCCTGGCCGAGAAAACAAGAGCTTCATGTCCACACAGTACCTGCATCACAGAACGCTGGCCACGCCCCTGACAGCCAGCACAGGGCTTAGGGTGTCTGTCTGGCTGTCTGTGAAACACTTGACTGACAGACCTATACGTGTGGTGGTCCAAAACAACAGCAATACATCCATGTTTATGCTTATATATGTACTGCCACGGCATGAAAACACACAAAAGAATATGTACTTGGCACACAGTAAACGTGTGGAATGGTCTATACTTATTTGAGGTACTTTTAAAACGGGACTTAAGAACAATTCATGATTACGATAAAGACCGATACAGCGATTATTCAGTGCGATGTACATTTATATAAAAACCAATAATGAAGCAATTGCAGAGTTGGAGAAGTTTGTAATGTGATCTTAATGCAAGTCATACATCATGAAATGTACTAATGTTCTCTATACACTTTTTAAAAGACATTCATTGCAACTATTCACGGTTAGTAATCGCAGTCGCAAAATGCATGATTGTGATGAATATGCAATGCTTCTCATCAATGGGGGCGTGGCCTGCTACCAGATGTTGGCTCGGCGTCCCACACCTGGACACTTGAACACCTCACCTGAGACCGAGGAGGACAGGTGTGCAGCTCATTTGAGATCTGTGTCTACCCAGACGCAGGACGGATAGATCAGGTTAACGACCGGGGAGTTGATCTACCATCACACCTCTGTGGGGACACACACCCACTAATGATGTCACTAGAGGATAGACGCCGGACAACTCACCTCCTCTCCAGAGCGGCGAGCGGATACTGCTAGCGCGGGCGCGCCCCGTCCCCTTCTGTCGCCATGGTTTCTTCCCCCCGCCCCTGACCTCCGCCCTCACCTTGGTGTTGGCGTAACTCTGGGGGACAAAATTACATTTTAGGAATTCTTATGCATTAAATAATTGTATAAATCATACTACTGTGATTAGGGTGTAGGATACTCCCCTCCCTTCTCACGGCCACTGATGCATGACTGAGCACTGTGGGTAACAGTGCCTCCTAATGACAGAATACTGCGGGGGGGAGCTGATCTCCCAGACAATACAAGTGCTTACGATTCTCTTGTAGGACCTCTGCCACATCTCCACCTGGTGGAGGATGTCCAGCCTAGCGGGAGACAGCAGGAGAGAGGAGTGGTTAGGAGGTGAGCTGCTGCTCACTGGAGAGGTCTTCTGACTCATAAGTCATTCATTCTCAATAACAACAAAAGTATTCAAGTACAACAAATACCGTTCTTAAAACATTGAGTACAAAACGTATGAAAATGTAATTTTGCCTTCCAGTAAAAGTTCAAGTGAGATTTTGCTTTGCTAGCGTGCCTGAACAGCAGAGATTTGATGATTTACCAAACCAAGAGCGAGAGATAATGGAGGCCCATATAAACATATATATACCTAGACTTGACAGTCACTGTGTGCTTCTTGAAGACAACACGAATCTGTCCATCTTGACAGAGCGTTTGTCATCGCCCAGAGGTCAGACAGACGTGTGCGTTCCTACAACCACCCAGAGGCCACATCCCCCTCCTCTCTGAACATCAGTCTGGCCTCACGTCGGTCAACGCCCCTCCCAAAACACGCACTAAACGAACCAACCAAACAGGACCGACCTGGACGGCACCGCAAACACATCTGGGTGCAGCTGGGACACGCCCACAGGCTCTGCTTGCTGGCTCTCCAGGGACTCCACCCAGGTGAGGAGCGGGCTCAGGTGAGTTGGCACCGCCGAGTCACATGACCTGATGATGGGCAGGGAGGAGTCTGTCGTTGGGGGGGCGCGTCCTGGAGACACACAGAGAGAGAGAGAGTTGGTACAGTCCCCCGGGAAGACTGATCTAGTCAGCATACATCTAGGTGCACACTCCCACTTGTGATGTCACTATGGTACAATGACAATAGTCACATCACAATTCTGAAAGGGTTTGTCACGGCTAATCACACTCACACCTGGTGGGATAGTAGGGCCCCTTTAAAGTGGACGGATTTGGACGTATTCGTTGGTAAATTGATGTCCGGGAGAGAATGATGCCAACGTTGGTGTCATTTTGAACAATGGTATTTAATGAATTATTTTAATTGATAACTTGTCCAGCTTATAAAAATATACTAGACTGCTTATTCATACAATGTATGCATGTGTTAATATTGATCAATGACAGACACAAGGTTGTTTGTTCAAACCCCAACACCCACAGCCTCACCTGACCCATCCTGCCTTCTTATAATATAATAATGTAACATGAACTGAGGCTCTGTGTTCATTAAAGTGTGTTTGCTCTTACTGGCTCTGGAAGGATCCACCAGGTTGGCGGGAAGCCGCAGGTTGGGAGGCAGCGGAGCGTCAGTAGACACCGACGACATGAACTACAGACACACACACACACACACACACACACAGACACATACACACACTCACAGAGAGACACATACACACAGACACACAGACAGACAGACAGACAGACAGACAGAGAGAGACACACACACTCACAGACAGACAGACACCAGTACATTACAATAAAACACTGACAGCCAACAGTCGCTCTATTTAATATTTAATATTTAAACGGTGTATTTATTTATTGCTCACCCTTCTAGCGACGCCTCTGCTGCACACTGTTACAGATATACGAAGCATAATCATAATAATAATAATAACAATAAAAACAATGTAAAGTATCAGAGTGTTTCTCCTCTCGTTGGAGGAGCGCTCATAAGGTCGCGCTGTCGCACGCTGACGACGTCATCACGATGCTGCCGGGCTGTCGCACGCTGACGACGTCATCACACCGCCGCCGCCCCGCCCCCTAGTGGTGAGCACGGGTAACGCAGCGCTGAGCTGGACTACATGTATGTACTATTTACATCAGATATATTTATATGTAGGCTAACTATATGTTGGAGTCGGCCCGCTGTTTACTGTGCTGCGCTCCCTGGTGCCACCGCATTCAATTCAGCGCAATTTAATTTAATGTAATTTAATTTAATTTAATTTCATTAATTGTAAAGGAACGGTCGATGACGTTGATCGCAGTGACAACTCTCGGCCGCTAGATGTCGCTGCTCGGCCTGCAGTGGAAGTCGTGCACCCAACACTCTACTACAATATTGATTATTTATTGATTATTCAACACCCCGCCTGTGTCCTGTGTTCTGTGTTCATCGAGAGGCCCAACACTGCATGTGGACTTTGTAGTAATGTTGACAGAGCATGTGGTAAAAAGTGTGTGGTGTGTGTGTGGTGTGTGTGTGTGTGTGCGTGCAGTGATTAGTCAACGCACCTCAGGCCTGCAGCCTCACCCCAGCCCCAGACTCTTAGCTGTCACTGAACACTTGGGATTGGTACCAGAGTTTATTTGAACTCTGACAAAGAATGCACTTGAACAGTATTGGGGGTGGACACTTAATTGCACAATACTATACATACACATAGTCTCATTAATATGCACCCAATTTATTGTATTAAATATTAAAAAATAACTTTGGAAATCATTCATTTCAATACCCCGACTTCTAATGCAAAAATAAAATGTCATCAATACATATGTAAAATGTTTACATTACATTGTTAAAAGTGAAAGTGCAAAAGTCCATATTATATAAGACATAATACATTTAAAAAATATATAAAAAAAGGTGCAGCAACAAAATACAAACACAAATATGTACATCACATGACAGAGACAGCCTCGCTCGGACTCCTATATGAGTTTAGAAAACCAGAATGTGGAGCCATCGTCATTTGCATCTGGAACCTCGAGGTCCAGGTTTGGTGGATGGAAGTCCAGTCTCCCCAGTGTGTTTGGTCTGCGGTTTGACGTACTTTCATGCTGCATTTGTGTGGGGAAAACTGTAACCAAATAACTGTCGTCTGAAGGATTTCTATGTCCAGTAGGTAGCTTAGCACTGGGCTGCCTGGTCCTCATGCGACCATCTGCAGGCCTTCTGTAAACCTGATGTCCGGAGTCCTGCAGGCCCATATTAAGACGTGCTGGGGGGACTCCAGAAACCCGGTCCATGGCCAGATCTTGTTGGGGTGCCCTGGACCTGGGGACATGGTGCCTTCCAGTGAAGTCGTCAATGTTGAGATCAGAACCAGGAACATACATGATGAAATCAGAACCGGGACCATATGGTCGACTGTTGGGGCTGTGATGCAAGTTTACGTTTGCATCCAATCCAGGGGTCTTCATGCCTGTGCGATCTGACCTCCGACCTTTATAAGAGGGCTTGTTATACTGCAGTGCAGGAGCATCGATGTCAAGCTCAGGAGCTCTCATGTTAAACTGAGGGCTTTGGATATTAGGCCTCATGTTGTTGAAGTCCACATTTGGAGCACTAAGCTTTGGCCCTGTCACATTCCCTTTAACATTGGATGATTTCATGTTCAATTTAGCATTTGGGGTAGACAGCTTTGGTGATCGATGAGCTGCATGATAGTCAATATCAGATCCGGCCTGAAGCTCTGGGCTCCCAAACGGAGGTGTTGTAAAGGAAGGCAGTTTTAATCTCTTATCAGGGAACTGAAGGTCAGTTTGAGGAGCCTGTATATTTCCTGAGGGCTTCTTTACATCAATATCTCCACCTTGGATTCCTGTTTTTGGCATTTTTATGTTCCTTGAAGAGCCAATGTCTACTTGAGGGACATTTAAGTTTAATTTAGGTGGGTTAATTTCACCTTTTGGCAGTGAACCAGAAAGATCAGTATCCAACCCGGGGCCTTTCCATTTAGAAACCGAGATGTCCATGTCTGGTGCTGTTGCTTTGGGTCGAGAGAAACCCACATCTGGCATTTTTAATTTCCTATCTGACATTTCGAGACCTGGGACCTCGAACTTTGGTCCTGAAAGACCCAAATTAGGCTTTTTTAAACTGCCATCAAAATCAGTATCTGGTATTCGTACTCCAGCTTGTGGACCTTTAACGTTGGCCTTTGGCATGTTGAAATCTACATCTGGACCATCTATGTTGCCATCAATGCCAGGTCCTTTCATGTTGGGTAAGTCAAATTTGGGCATTTTCAAGTGGGGCATCTTAAACTTTGCTTTGGGTGAACCAATGTTCACATCTGGAGTGTTCACATCAAATTTAGGAGCTTTAAGATCCATTTTTGGCAAGTCCAGGTTCGGGGCGTCAATTCCCCCTTTTGGTAGTGTGCCAGAAAGACCAAATTTCGGCATTTTCAGTTTCCCTGAAGGAGCATTAATATCAATGTTAGGAGCACTGAGGTCCATGTTGGGGCTTTTGAGATCCAATTTGGGCATATTGAGGTCTGGTGGATTTATTCCACCGCCAAGTTTAGGACCAGAGACATTGAAATCAGGGGACTTGAAGTCAAAGTCTGGACCATCTAATTTTGGTGTTGAAAGTCCAAAATCAGGCATTTTCAAATGTGGCTTTTTAAATTTAAATGATGGGCTGTCAAAATCTGCATCAGGTGTTTTTAATCCACCTTTGGGACCCTTGATGTTGACATTTGGCATATTCATATCTAGATCTGGACCATCTATGTTGGCATCAACATCTGGCCCTTTCAGGTTTGGGAGGTTAAATTTTGGCATCTTCAACTTGGGCATCTTAAACTTTGTTTTGGGTGAACCAATGTTCACATCAGGAGTGTTCACATCCAATTTAGGAGCTTTAAGACCCATTCTTGGTGAGTCCAGGTTCGGGGCGTCAATTCCCCCTTTTGGTAGTGTGCCAGAAAGACCAAATTTCGGCATTTTCAGTTTCCCTGAAGGAGCATTAATATCAATGTTAGGAGCACTGAGGTCCATGTTGGGGCTTTTGAGATCCACTTTGGGCATATTGAAGTCTGGTGGATTTATTCCACTGCCAAGTTTAGGACCAGAGACATTGAAATCTGGTGACTTGAAGTCAAAGTCAGGACCATCTAACTTTGGTGCTGAAATTCCTAAATCAGGCATTTTCAAATTTGGCTTTTTAAATTTAAATGATGGGCTGTCAAAATCTGCATCCGGCATTTCCAAACCAGCTTTGGGACCCTTGAGGTTGACATTTGGCACATTCATATCTAGATCTGGACCACCAATGTTGCCATCAATGCCAGGTCCTTTCATGTTGGGTAAGTCAAATTTGGGCATTTTCAAGTGGGGCATCTTAAACTTTGTTTTGGGTGAACCAATGTTCACATCAGGAGTGTTCACATCAAATTTAGGAGCTTTAAGACCCATTTTTGGCAAGTCCAGGTTCGGGGCGTCAATTCCCCCTTTTGGTAGTGTGCCAGAAAGACCAAATTTCGGCATTTTCAGTTTCCCTGAAGGAGCATTAATATCAATGTTAGGAGCACTGAGGTCCATGTTGGGGCTTTTGAGATCCACTTTGGGCATATTGAGGTCTGGTGGATTTACTCCACCGCCAAGTTTAGGACCAGAGACATTAAAATCAGGGGACTTGAAGTCAAAGTCAGGACCATCTACCTTGGGTGCAGAAAGTCCAAAATCAGGCATTTTCAAATTTGGCTTTTTAAATTTAAATGATGGGCTGTCAAAACCTGTATCAGGTGTTTTTAATCCACCTTTGGGACCTTTGATGTTGACATTTGGCATATTCATATCTAGATCTGGACCACCTATGTTGGCATCAACATCTGGCCCTTTCAGGTTTGGAAGGTTAAATTTTGGCATCTTCAACTTTGGCATCTTAAACTTTGTTTTTGGTGAACCAATGTTCACATCAGGAGTGTTCACATCAAATTTAGGAGCTTTAAGACCCATTTTTGGCAAGTCCAGGTTCGGGGCGTCAATTCCCCCTTTTGGTAGTGTGCCAGAAAGACCAAATTTCGGCATTTTCAGTTTCCCTGAAGGAGCATTAATATCAATGTTAGGAGCACTGAGGTCCATGTTGGGGCTTTTGAGATCAACTTTGGGCATATTGAGGTCTGGTGGATTTACTCCACCGCCAAGTTTAGGACCAGAGACATTGAAATCAGGGGACTTGAAGTCAAAGTCAGGACCATCTAATTTTGGTGCTGAAAGTCCGAAATCAGGCATTTTCAAATTTGGCTTTTTAAATTTAAATGATAGGCTGTCATAATCTGCATCTGGAATTTCAAATCCAGTTTTGGGACCCTTGAGATTGACATTTGGCACATTCATATCTAGATCTGGACCATCTATGTTGCCATCAATATCTGGGCCTTTTAGTTTTGGGAGATTAAAATTTGGCATCTTAAATTTTGGCATATCAAATGTTCCTTTGGGTGAACCCATGTTCAAATCTACTTTTGGAGCTTTAAGATCCATGTTTGGTAAATCCATAGCAGGGGCCTTTATGTTTGGACCATTGAGACTCAGGTCCGGTGATTTAAATGTTGGTGTATCAGGCATGTTTAGATTTGGCTTTTCATAATCAAGATCAATCCCATTCACTTTAGGTCCTGACAGTCCCAGATCCGGCATTTTAAAAGATGGCATTTTGAATGTACCTGATGGACTTCCAAGATCAGCATCAGGTATTTTCAGTTCAGATTCTGGAACATTGATCTTGTCAATATTAAGACCCCCTGATGGCAAGCTCAGGTTTGGAGAGTCTATGTTCCCTTTTGGTCCAGAAAGTTCAAAATCTGGCATTTTCAGTTTGGGCATTTTGAAATTCCCTTTTGGAGAATGCAAGTCTAGATTAGGAGCTTTGAGATCCATGGATGGCATATCAATGCCAGAAAATTCCGTCCCCTTAATCTTTGGAGATTTCGCATTTGCATTTATGTCCACATCTCTTTTCTTTGGTAATGTACCAAATAATTTGAATTTGGGTTTCTTGATCTTAGCCGAGGGAGCATTTACTTTTGCTGAGGGCATTTGCATGTCTACATCAGTGTTCACATTTAGCTTGGGGTGTTTGAGATCAACATTGGGCAACTCATAGTCAGGATCTTCTAATTTTGGTCCAGATATTCCAAAGCTGGGAACTTTCAAATCTGGCATTTTAAAATTTCCAGAAGGGGTACCAATATCCATGCTGGGCTGCTTGAGTTTCGTCGACGGTAAATTAAGGTCAATGTTTGGTTCTGCCAATCCAGCTTTAATCTTTCCTAAACTGATACCTGGCCCCTGTAGATCTCCACTAAAACCGCCACCTGGTCCTTCAGGGCTAGATAGACCAAAGTTGGGAATCTTGAACTTTGGTGTTTTCATTTTGCCTGAAGGGGTGTTGATGTCAAGCTCTGGAGTATCAATGAGACTCAAGTCAGGTGATTTGAGGTCAGCATCAATATTGAGATCTGGTCTTTTTCCTGACAGCCCAAATGAAGGCATCTTACTTTTTCCAGAAGGTGCATCAACATCTAAATCAGGAATTGGTACTTTCGCCTCAGGCATTTTCAGGTCTACCTTGGACCTTGTCACTGTAGGAAACGCAAAATTAGGTAAACCCATATTAGGATTGTCCACATTTAGGTCAGGGTTTCTAAGTTTCTTGGATGGTCTAACATGAATATGACCTGAAGAGACTTCTGGGACATTTACATCCGTCTTGACCTCACCTTCTGGGCCATCGATGGCTCCGTTAAGACCCAGGTCTGGAATTTTAAATCTGGGCATCTTGAAAGTGTTTTTACTTCCTTCAATTTCCATTTTTGGTGCTTTTCCATCAAAGGTTGGGTCACTGATCTTCCCCTCGGTCGGATGTATTGCCAAATCAGGAGGACACTCAATGGAGTGTCTCAAGTTTAGCTCTGCTTCAGATTTCAAATGTAGGTTACAATCTGCTACAGGAGTGGACATTCTGGGAGTCTTTGTTTTAAGTAATCCAAAGTCAACTCCAAGCCGAGGAATTCCGCTGTCACTTTTAAGGCTGAAATCAGATAACTCCGGTCTGGTTCCTTGAGCTTGAAACTCTCCATCGCTGGAACCTCCCGCAGGACCTCGGCCGTCCCCCATGAACCTCTTGATTTTTGCATTGTAGAGTCGGTTGTAGGAGTCCTTCAGCATCTGGAAGAAAGAAGCCACAGCCTGTTGAGCGTGATTGGCTCACACCCTCATGTGAGCATACATGTCATTATTGAGTGGCAGTGGTTGGTTATCATTAATTTGTTAATTGGACGAACCTCTCCCGGACCCTTGGTGGGTTTATCCAGGTTGCTGAGGCTCTTGCTCATGCTGTTCTTGGTGAGAACTTGCATGTTGTCATTAAATGGCTCCATCAGCTTCAATACTTTCAACACTTCGTCTTTGGACAGTTCATCAAAATTAATCGCTGCGCCCACAATTTCATCCCCTGCAATGTAAACATAATGTGGTTACAAAAGGTTGTTTTGGGTTTTGAAAGTCTCCTATCATATGACAAGCTGACACATTTATACATGAACAATACCACAACCATAAACATATAACATTTCTGAAAACAGTTGAACTTTGGATGTGTCGTGTGAAAATGCAAATGACAAGAGGTGATAACTTGTGTTGTTTTCTGAAAGCTCATCAAAAATCATCAGACTCCGACCGGTCAACAGCCAATCAGCTTGAGTGTTACTACCTTTGTTGAGCCCCTGATTGGAGGAAGAGTCAACGTCGATGCTGGAGATGACCAATCCACCACCTTCGGACTCCTCCAGGGTGAGGCCATCCGACAGGCTCCTCCCCCTCCGGTGGGTTGGCTTGGAAGCAGAACAACATGTTTAAAAACACCCTCCCTTAAAGCTGACCAGGAACTCAATCAATCAGACTTTATTCATAGGTCGCTTGTTAAAACATTAAAAAACAAGACGAACAACACAACTACAGTTTGATCAATCACAGACAGACACAGTGACATTAAAAAGTGATGTTTTATGATTTTGACAAGTTGTGACGCCCGTGCTCAGTTCCTCTGGCAGAAGCACCAGAGGTGAGGACCGTCAACACTAAACACGACCCCCGTGTAGGTCTCTGGTCTCAGGTCTCTGGTCTCAGGTCTCAGGTCCTCACCAAGCAACACCAACACCATGACACCCTGCTAGGCTTTCATACCATGATCTCTGTCTTCTTCTACTGTGGGGATGAATCCATCTGCACTCAACCTGCAGCAGGACGCAAAGGCAGAACATTCAATGAGCCGCGAACACAAGACATACGAGCATAGCAGGTACAGGAGGTAATCCCTTAACACAAGCATGCAGCACATTATAAAATATTCCATTCAATACAGGTTGGTCCATCTATTGTGTCATAAATCACTTTTGGCCCATAATAATCTGGCCTGTAAAGCCCTTTGAGACTGTCTTGTGATTCAGGGCTATACAAATAAAATTGAATTGAATTGAAAATTGGGGTCGAGGTCCAACAGATTATTGACACAATTTCTGAACAAGTACTGGCCACTGTTGTGAGAGGAATTCCAGGTGCCACCCTGGGAACAGGTCTAACCAGGACGGGACCATTCCTGGGCTAGACCAGTACCGCCACCACGCCCGTCTCTAATCGAAAGGCAGATGACTGTGTGATCGCTGAATTAATGACCTCCAAAATGTTCAACGCTTAGAAGAAAGGGACAGCACATGGCTGTTTTGTCATGGTAAACAGCTCCAGGAGCTGGTTTCACTGGTCATAGCAGCATTACTACCAGTATGACATTCCTTGTGTTTCTGTTGCCCACGGCTACTCTGCTGCATCCTAATTTTATATTTACTACATGCAGAATGTAAACCTAGTAAATGTATGTCAACTATGACCACAAACAACAAAGATATGAGAGACAGAGCGAGGATATTTCCTAGTTTTCTAAGCGACATCATGTGTGTGACAGTTGAACAAATATGCCGAGTGGTGGGTTTGACTGTGGTTTCAGTGTGTGACCTTTCCAGGACTCACATGAACAGATTTAAGAGCAGCAGCCCACATATGAACTCTTTACCCTCAACAACTCTCAACAAATACAGAATATATTGTTATTGACAATAATATAATAATATAATATATATTGTTATATAACAATGTTATTCCTTTGCTAAAAGCACCAGTTTATGATTGTATTTTGTATTTTAATGCTAATTCAAGTATTATTATTATTATTATATTATATTTATTATTATATTATTAATAATTCTGAATCATAGTTCTGAATATTGTTGTATAGTATTATTGTATGTTATTTAATACTAACTAGCATCATAGTATATAGGAGTATTACCTTATTTTAATACTAGTCCTGTAATAACCTGCCCAGGGACTACAGACAAGAATGAGTTCATTAGCATTTATATTTATGTAGAAACTGAAATGTTGATTCATGTGTACTGACCGTAGTCAATAAATAAAGACATAAATAACTAAGCATTAAGTATTAAGTATCACAGAATGCAGTATGAGAATTCCAGGCTTGACAGAGACTACCAACGTGATGACATCACAAATACACACACACACATACATACATACACTAAGCACTATTTACCACTGCATGTCTCCAGGACTGCGAGGGGTCAGGGTTAGGGGTTAGGGGTCAGGGGTCATGGGTTAGTTCATGTGCTCACCTGAGGTGTGGGGTCTCCTTCGCAGAGGCGGGTCAGGTGTTGACCAGGTGTGGACGTCCGTCTGCGCGCTACGCATGGAGATCTGTTCTCCGACAGCAGCCCAACATATCTCCACTCTCACAGGAAGAAGAAGAAAAACTGGTTTGGCCTCAAGTCTCCCGCCTCACCCGTATACACACACACACACACACACACACACACACACACACACACACACACACACGCCCCCATGCCTGGCCACACCAATAACACACACAGCCAACACATACACACAGGTAAGCACACGCACAATATCCAGCTGTTGCCCTTAGTAACACATTCATGCAAACACACCGTTAGTCACACACAGATAATACACCACGCACACACAAACACATACACACACACACACACACACACACACACACACACACACAAACTCACTGCTGCACCCATGAGGGATGTCACCAGAAGCTCAAATCTCACTTTCCAGGACACCGAAGGCGGTTGTGAAGTAAACAAACAAACAAAACCGAGCACACCTTGTATCAGGGCGTGCACATGAGCACGCACGTGAAGAGAACGCTCACCTGTGCCAGGTGGGTGGGGCGGCCTTTCAGCCAGCATGACTCACCTGGACGGGTGACGTGTGGAACCACCCAGTCGGAGAACCGGTAGAAAGGAGCTAGATCTATGAGGGGATGCGTGATGCCTCTCCTCCGCTCGACAGACACCTCGTCTGACATCAACATCTTCAAATGTTAGCACACGGCATGTAGCTGTGGGAGCTGCTGGTTCTAAACCTGTGAGGATCACAGCATGAGGGTCTGCCTGGTTCTAACCCGTGGTCTGGTTCTGTCTGTTTCTGGTTGTAACTAGTTGTCACGATTGTGTCTGGTTCTAATTTGTACTGTTTATCCATTCCTGCCTGGTTCTACCTGGTTCTGTCTTGTTGTAACCAGTTGTGTCTGGTTCTAACTAGTGCTGGTTGTAACCCTTGTGTCTGGTTCTAACTAGTGCTGGTTGTAACCCTTGTGACTGGTTCTAACTAGTGCTGGTTGTTAACCCTTGTGTCTGGTTCTAACTAGTGCTGGTTGTAACCCTTGTGTCTGGTTCTAACTAGTGCTGGTTGTAACCCTTGTGTCTGGTTCTAACTAGTGCTGGTTGTAACCCTTGTGACTGGTTCTAACTAGTTCTGGTTTTAACAATGGTGTCTGGTTCTAATCGGTTCTCCCTGCTTCTATCTGGTTCTGTCCGGTTCTAACTGGTTGTGTCTCGCAGTAGAACCAGCTCCAGCCTCCATCGTCCAGGTGTCCATGTAATTTAGGCAAATCGACAAGAGATGCTGAACGCACACACGTCTTACGAGCCGAAACCCATATTTAATAGCAGGTTGAAAATAACCTTTTAGTTGTACAGGTGAGGTTGTGACAAGGCCAGCTGTGTTCCATACAGTAGACCCTGTGTGACCAAAACACATGCAGCCACCTTACATCTCCTTCTACAGTCCAGCTCTACAAGATATGATAAAACAATTAATATACCCTTTTAATAAAATAAAAAGCCATCATAGCCCCAGACTGTTGGAGCTGCCGTCTGGTCGTCTGTGTAACAGATAGACAAGGTGGCGCTGAAGACCTGGCCTCTCCTGCAGAGACACAGCAGACCACCAGGAGACGCTCTACAGGGTGGAGGCTAACACCAAACTTCAGAAGGTGAGAGGTGAGAGTTCAGAGGTCAGCATCAGAGTTCTTCAAGCCCAGAGTTTCCCGATGCTTGTAGCGTTTGCGGTTCCTGATCTTCCATGTGTTTTGTCTCCTGCTTGGTGCTCAGGGGGTCCAGGAGGTTCCCGGCTCAAACCCTGAGAGGTTGAGAGACCTGCTGTCATCCCAGTCTGCGTGGTTTGTGATGTGATTGGCTGGCTCAGCTGGCAGGACCACAGCCTCCGTGATTGGTCAGATTATGATGTCAATCAATTTGGTCTAAACAGCAAGTAGTTCCATCTCTCCTGACGTTTTGACACCAAGCAACAACTTTCCACTTCCTGTAGGTTGAAGGACATTCGGACGTCCCCCGCCCCCCCCACAGCGCCAGGTGAGGTCAGATGAGGGCCACAGCCAGTGGGCGGAGCCTGTACGGATGTGTTCAGTCTGGTCTGTGCTGCAGAACTCGGGCAGGATGCTGAGAGGTTGTGGGGCAATGACATTCAAAAGGGCACAAAAACAGCCAACATAAAAAACAACAACAACAAAAATTAACAAACAAACAAGTATGTTGTGGTGGCGTGAGACTCCGCCCCCCTCCTCCTCCTCCTCCTCCTCCTCCTCTTCCTCAGTCCCCCGCCCCCCCAACCAGCCGGTGGAACAGAGACTGGTCGTTCTGGAGCAAGGCAGCTGGGGTGTCGAACTCCACCACCTTCCCAGCATGCATCACCAGCACGCGGTCGGAGTCCATGATGGTGTTGATCCTGGGTGGAGGCCAGAGGATGCCATTTTGAGTGTGAAGTTACCGTTACTTGCCACTAGTGGGCAGTGTTTTCCTTTAGAAAGCCAAACACGCCCCTACCTGTGTATAATGTATGCAGTATGGATCCACCCCCTACCTGTGAAGAATGTATGTACAGCCCTACCTGTGTGCGATGGTCAGAACCGTCTTGCCTCTGAACCTGTCTCTGATGGTCTCCTGCAGCAGTCTGTCTGTCTGCTGGTCCACGCTGGCCGTGGCCTCGTCTATACACAGAACCTGCAGAGCCAGAGCCAACAGAACACACCGGGTCTATACACAGAACCTGCAGAATCAGAACCAACAGAACACACCGGGTCTATACACAGAACCCGAACCGGGTCAACACTTAGAACCTAGAGAACCAGCTCAATACATCAGAACACAGGGGGAGAGCTGAGAGCTGAGGGTGGGGGAGGGGGGGGGTGGAGAGTGTTCTGGTCTCACGTTGGCGGCGGTCAGCAAAGCTCTGGTCAGACACAGCAGCTGCCTCTGGCCCAGGGAGAGACAGCAGCCCCGGTCCCCCACCTGCGCATCCAGACCGCCTGAAACACACACACGTCAAGTCAAGTCAACTTTATTAGTATAGCCCTTAATCACAGT
Organism: Coryphaenoides rupestris; assembly: GCA_002895965.2. Lineage (NCBI taxonomy): Eukaryota > Metazoa > Chordata > Actinopteri > Gadiformes > Macrouridae > Coryphaenoides > Coryphaenoides rupestris. The sequence goes on along the minus strand of PIJE02000241.1, from coordinate 224,102 downwards.
TCCAGTCTCAAAGGGCTTTACAGGCCATATGATTATGGGCCATGTGATTATGACACACCCCCCTAGCCCTATAGCGCCCCCATATGGGCAAGAAACGACTCCCTTAGTTAACAAGGAAGAAACCTGGAGGAGGAACTCAGAGTGGAGGGATCCCTCCTTCCAGGGACGGTTCAGAGTGCAGTGGGTGTCATACGGACATGAAAATGGGCACTGGAGTGGTACTGCAGCCCCTCACCCATGCGGACCACCAGGGTCTCCAGGTGACAGTCTTTCAGGGCCTCCAGCAGCCGCGGGTCTGGGTGGCGCCCGCAGGGGTCAAGGTTCTCCCTCACGCTCCCGCTAAACAGGAAGGGGTCCTGTGGGATGATGGCCAGCCGGGACCTGCAGGGGGTGCCAACACCAGCACACACACACACACACACACACACACACACACACACACACACACACACACACACACACACACACACACACACACACACACACACACACACACACACACACACACACGTCAAGCCTAGCCTAGCCTAGCACACAGGATAGCATACCCCATCATAGCCTATCCTAGCATAATACAGCCTATCAGCATGCCCTACCCCATGCTAGCCTAGCCCCAGCAGCTACCCAAGTTGTTCCAGGCCCAGGGTGCTGATGTCTAGGCTTAGCCTAGCCTAGCCCCAGCAGCTACCTAAGCTAGGCCAGGCCCAGGGTGCTGATGTCCAGGCCAGGCCTAGTCAGCCTATCCTAGCCTAGCCGTAGCATCTACCTGAGCTGCGCCAGGCCTAGTCTAGCCTATCCTAGCCTAGCCATAGCAGCTACCTGAGCTGGGCCAGGCCCAGGGTGCTGATGTCCAGGCCGTCCAGCAGGATGCGTCCCTGCTGCAGCTCCGCCAGGCGGAACAGGGCCAGGAACAGGCTGGACTTGCCGGAGCCGGTGCGGCCCACCACGCCCACCTTCTCCCCGGGGCGCACCAGCAGGCTGACCCCGTCCAGGGCGCGGGGTAGGCCCTCCCGGTAGCACAGCACCGCCCCGCAGAACTCCAGACGCCCGTGCTGGGGCCACGACGCCGGGAGCTGGAGGAGAGAGAGGAGACTCTGAGCTTCACACTAACACAGCCCTGCAGGAACATTTAACCGATCATCATGTAAACAATAACACAGCTGGTGGTGGTGGAGGTAGTGGAGGTGGTGGTGGTGGTGGTGGTGTATGGTGGTAATGGTGGTGGAGGTGGTGGTGGTTACGGACAGACCTGGGTGGTGCAGGGGTCCTGGGGCTCTGTCGGCAGGCTGGTGGAGTACTCCTCCGCCCGCTCCACACTCACCATCTGCATCTCCGTCTGGGTGAAGCTGGAGATGAGGCCTGACAGCAGGCCGGTGATGGAGAGGGCGTAGGAGAGAGAGAGGCCCACCAGACCTGACACACACACACACACACACACACACACACACACACACACACAGGATAGCATGTGCTAGCCTAGCACAGGATAGCATGTCCTAGCCTAGCACAGGACAGCGTGTCCTAGCCTAGCACAGGATAGCATGTCGTAGCCTAGCACAGGATAGCATGTCCTAGCCTAGCACAGTATAGCATGCCCCAGCCACCACCCTCAACTCATAACCACGGCGACCGGGATGCTGCTCACCTGGGTCCACGGCGCCGTAGCAATGCTGGACCACAGCGATGGTGCTGATGCTCGTAACCACGGCGACCCCCACCATCTGCAGCCGGATGTCCAGCCACTGCATGGCGGCGTTGCTTAGGAACAGGCAGCGCTGGTTCCGGTCCAGACGCCTCACGCTCTCCTCCTCGAACCTGCGGACACACCGCACCTACCGGAGATGAGCCAATCAGCTCATCAGAGACATGGCCTATCAGGGAGAGGGGGTATGGCTTCACCTGGCAGAGACATGGCCTACCAGGGAGAGGGGGTGTGGCTTCACTTGGCAGAGACATGGCCTACCAAGAGGAGGGGGGGCGGGTGTGGCCTCACCCGGCGTAGGCGTGGCCAACCAGGGAGAGGGGTGTGTGGCCTCACCTGGCGTAGGCATGGCCAACCAGGGAGAGGGGGTGTGGCTTCACCTGGCAGAGACATGGCCTACCAGGGAGAGGGGGTGTGGCTTCACCTGGCAGAGACATGGCCTACCAAGAGGAGGGGGTGCGGCCTCACTTGGTGTAGGCATGGCCAACCAGGGAGAGGGGGTGTGGCTTCACTTGGCAGAGACATGGCCTACCAGGGAGAGGGGGTGTGGCTTCACTTGGCAGAGACATGGCCTACCAAGAGGAGGGGGGGGGGGGGGGGGGGGGTGTGGCCTCACCTGGCGTAGGCGTGGCCAACCAGGGAGAGGGGTGTGTGGCCTCACCTGGCGTAGGCATGGCCAACCAGGGAAAGGGGGTGTGGCTTCACCTGGCAGAGACATGGCCTACCAGGGAGAGGGGGTGTGGCTTCACCTGGCAGAGACATGGCCTACCAAGAGGAGGGGGTGTGGCCTCACCTGGTGTAGGCGTGGCCAACCAGGGAGAGGGGGTGTGGCCTCACCTGGCAGAGGCGTGGCTAGCGCGGATGGTGGCCAGGCCGCTCATGGTCTCGGAGAAGTGGGCATAGAGGGGCGACAGGGTGAGACTGCAGAGGCGCTTCAGCTCGCGGGACGAGTGTCGGTAGAAGCTCTGCGTGCGGTGGTAGAGCGCGCCCAGCGGCAGCAGGGCCAGCAGCACCCAGGGGAGACTGTAGGCCATCACCAGCAGGGTGCCGGCCAGGCTGAAGACGCTGGCCAGCAGGATGTTGAGCACGAAGGGCAGGCCGTCATCCACGCAGGACACGTCCGACGAGACGCGGTTCAGGATGCGGCCCAGCGGGGTCACGTCGAAGAAACCCATGGTGGCCTGGAGGGGAGAGAGCGTGTGGGAAAGTGCATGGCTTTATCACCATCACCATGACGACCCACGTGACCCCCGACGGCAACCTCCTCCTCCTCCTCCTCCTCACCTGCAGCAGGCGGGCCAGCAGGCGGTCGTGGACGGCGGTGGCGGCGCGGACAGCCCCGTAGGCGAACAGGAAGGCCCGCGCCGCCGTGAAGAGGGTGTTGCCCACGGCGATGGAGGCATACACTGTCAGGTAGAACCTCACCTCCACGCTGATGTTGGACAACGGGGAGGGGGAGCACAGGGGGGTCCTGGAGGGGCCCCAAACAACATATACATTTACATTTAGGGCATTTATCAGACACTTTTATCCAAAGTGACTTACAAAGAGTACATTTGTTGAAGGAGAGACAGCAATATATCACTGTGGTACATAAAGATAAGAATAGAGCAGGTTTAGAGCATTCATATTTACAAGGTTAATAGAACGAGTTTCATAATTGCTAGGTTGTCTGCATAATAGCTGGGATAAGAACATATAATATGATATATATACAGTATAACATATAATATGATATATATACAGTATAACATATAATAGCTGGGATAAGAACATATATGATATATATACAGTATAACATATATGATATATATACAGTATAACATATTATTATTGCAGAATCATTATTATTCTAATTAATCTAAAACAATAATACTGAACTCGATTCGCCCATGATGCTTTGCTCTTCCCTAGAGACTGACATGGTCTCCACCAGGTACCCCAGGTGGACCAGCGCAGTACAGACCAGAGAGACGCTCCTGAACCTCCAGGTAACTCACGTCAGGCCGCCAGGTGAGAAGAGCAGCAGGTGGGGGGAGGGGCTGAAGGCGTCGGTGTGGGAACCGTTGCTCCACGTGGAACCGTTGTTCCCCAGCTGGGATATCCAGTGGGACAGCCACCAGTCGGACACGTTCTTAGAGGCTGAGGGAGACAGCAAGTCACTATCCACACATAACAAGCAGTCATTTAGTCGTGTTGGTGATTTAATAGTGTATGTTTTAATTGTGTGCTAATTTAATAGTTACGTTGCAAGGCTGATAACCTTGAAAGGTAAATAAAAGTTGTGTTTTCACGTGTCGCTAATGTCATGTCGTGTCGTGTCGGGGGGGTGTGGCCCAAACCTTGCATCAGGAGGAGGGACAGGAGGACGGCGCTGGCCAGGGCTCCGCCAACCGCCCGCCCGTACGCCCGGTACACCGCCCACGCCAGCCCCCCCGCCTCCTTATGCTCCTCCCCTGACCACTCCCCCGCCACCTCCTCCTCCTCCTCCTCCTCCACCACCTGCTGCAGCTTCTCCTCCTCCTCCTCCTCCTCCTCCTCCTGCTCCTCCTCAGCACCACCTGGTAGATCCAGCAGAGAACATCAACAGATGGTGATGGTGGTGATGAAGATGCTGAGGGAGCTGAGGGGTGAAGACGGGCTGCAGGGGGGCGCTACCTTGTCGCTCTGCGTTGTCGCGGCGCTTCTTGCGCTGTTTGGGCTCCGCCTCCACCAGGGGCAGGATGTCGGCCGGCGTACCTGTGATGACATCACCGGGTGTGAACTTGAAGGTCTCTTAAGGACCCCGTGTCCCCTCCCCTCCTGGTCCTGCGCTACCTGTCCTGACGATGGTCCCACGCTCCATGAGCACCACCACGTCCGCCTGCTCCACCAGCTCCAGGCGGTGCGTGCAGAGGATCCTGGTCTTCCCCCGCAGGATTCCCAGGATGCACCTCTGCATCAGGTGCTGCGCCACGTCGCCGTCCACCGCCGCCAGCGGGTCGTCCAGCAGGTAGATGTCCTTCTCCTGATTGGCGGCACAGCAGACCATGTGACGTGAACACGCAAAAGGAAGTACCCAGTATTAGAATGTACTTAATAATAATAATACTATATTAATACGATATTACTAATACTACATTAATAATAATAATACTATATAATAATACTAATAAGATAAGATAAGATAGAACTTTATTAATCCCGAAGGAAATTATTCTGCCAGGTTGCATAGCAACACAGTACAATAAAAAAATATGGAAATCAACAGAATAATATAAAAATAATACTACAACTACTACTACTACTAATAATAATAAGTTTGTAACTATACAAGTTGTAACTCTACTCACATTGTTTTACTGGTTCCTAAAGCTACTCTGAACTGTCACTGAGGACACATCTACTCAAAGCTCTGCCCATTCCTAAATTTTCAGCTGATGTGTTTTCATTTTTACATTACATTACATTTTGTATCTTTATTATGTATATTGTGTTATCTTTGTTATGTATATTCTGCCATTATCTCTCTCTCTATATTTATTTTTAATTTCTCTCTTCTTGTTCTGTGTTGCCTACTTCCTACGTACGTCGCCTGTCATGTCACAAGAGTTTCACAGTTCTGAACGGCCCTGTGTTGTGATGCACACGTGACAATAAAACACTTTGACTTGACTTTGCCGTCATTAAGGAGCAGGTGGGTCAGGACGTGTTGCCCGGGGAGGTGGGCTGTGGACGCGAGACGCTGGGGATCTAGCCCAGGTTCTGGGTTTGATCTCCGGGGTGAACGTAGTGCAGGTGTGTGTGGGGGTGCCCACCATGTAGACGGCTCTGGCCAGGGCCAGCCGGGCCTTCTGCCCCCCGCTGAGGGTCAGTCCGTTCTCGCCCACCTCCGACAGGTCCCCCCGGGGCAGCACCTGCAGGAGGACACAGCAACATCCTGGAGCTCCACCTAAGACACCTCCCTCTAGAGCCTCCTCCACCTCCTACTGCAACACACACCTCCTATAAAAGCACCTCCACCTCCAACACCTCCTCTAAGAGCACCTCCACCTCCAAATGCAACACCTCCTCTAGAGCCTCCGCCACCTCCAACACCTCCTCTAGAGCCTCCTCCACCACCTCCTCCTCCTCCCGCAACACCTCTTCTAAAGCCTCCTCCACCTCCTCCTCCTCCTCCTCCTCCTACTTCAACACCTCCTCTAATGCCTCCTCCACCACCTCCTCCTCCTCCTACTGCTGCCTCCTCTAAAGCCTCCTCAACCTCCTCCCCCACATCCTCCTCCTCTCAAACAAAGGTAGGATGAAGGTAGGAGATGAGGATGAGAGTCTTACGTTGAGGTCGTCGGAGAGCGCGCAGGCCTCCACCACCGCCTGGTACAACGCCGGGTCGTACTTCTTCCCAAACAGGATGTTGTCGCGCACCGTGGCGTGCTGGATCCAGGGCTCCTGGGCAGCCAGGGCGAAGCCGGTCTCCCTGCCCTCCGCATAGACCGACCCACCCAGCCTGGGGAGGGGGGTCATGGTGATGTCATCGCTGTGTTGTCATGGTGATATTACCACTGTGTTGTCATGGTGATATTATCGCTGTGTTGTCATGGTGATGTCATGGTAATATTATCACCGTGTTGTCATGGTGATATTACCACTGTGTTGTCATGGTGATATTACCACTGTGTTGTCATGGTGATGTCATGGTGATGTCATCACCGTGTTGTCATGGTGATATCATGGTGATGTCATGGTAATATTATCACTGTGTTGTCATGGTGATGTCATGGTAATATTATCACCGTGTTGTCATGGTGATACCATGGTGATGTCATCACCGTGTTGTCATGGTGATGTCACCACTGTGTTGCCTACCGGGTCAGTTCTCCAGTGATGGCCGCCAGTAAGGATGACTTCCCACAGCCGACCTCCCCCACCACCACCGCCAGGCAGCCCTGCAACATTATGACCTCACACTATGACATCACACTGTGAAACGGTGTGTGTGTGTGTGTGTGTGTGTGTGTGTGTGTGTGTGTGTGTGTGTGTGTGTGTGTGTGTGTGTATACCTTGGGTATCTTGAGGTCTAGATTGCGCAGCAGAAGGCTCCCGCTGTTGGCTCCATAGCCCACCTCTCCCTCAGACCCAGGAGGGTCAGACCCCCCAGACCCCCCGGTCTCCCCAGACCCCCCGGGGCCCAGCCAGGAGAAGGACCCCTGGCTCAGCAGAACTGACACCTGCTGGTCCTCTGGGGCCGCTGTGGAGAGAGAGAGAGAGAGAGACACACACACAAACACACACACGAAAGGTGAGGCCTACCCTGGCAGTAGTGGGCCTGCAGGTGAAAGGTGAGGCCTACCCTGGCAGTAGTGGGCCTGCAGGTGAAAGGTAAGGCCTACCCTGGCAGTACTAGGCCTGCAGGTGAAAGGTGAGGCCTACCGTGGCAGTAGTACATTTACATTTACATTTAGGGCATTTGGCAGACGCTTTTATCCAAAGCGACTTACAAAGAGTACATTTGTTGAAGGAGAGGCAGTAGTAGGCCTGCAGGTGAAAGGTGAGGCCTACCCTGGCAGTACTAGGCCTGCAGGTGAAAGGTGAGGCCTACCTTGGCAGTAGTAGGCCTGCAGGTGAAAGGTGAGGCGTACCCTGGCAGTAGTGGGCCTGCAGGTGAAAGGTGAGGCCTACCCTGGCATTACTAGGCCTGCAGGTCAAAGGTGAGGCCTACCCTGGCAGTAGTGGGCCTGCAGGTGAAAGGTGAGGCCTACCATGGCAGTACTAGGCCTGCAGGTGAAAGGTGAGGCCTACCCTGGCAGTACTAGGCCTGCAGGTGAAAGGTGAGGCCTACCTTGGCAGTAGTAGGCCTGCAGGTGAAAGGTGAGGCCTACCCTGGCAGTAGTGGGCCTGCAGGTGAAAGGTGAGGCCTACCCTGGCAGTACTAGGCCTGCAGGTGAAAGGTGAGGCCTACCCTGGCAGTAGTGGGCCTGCAGGTGAAAGGTGAGGCCTACCCTGGCAGTAGTGGGCCTGCAGGTGAAAGGTGAGGCCTACCCTGGCAGTAGTGGGCCTGCAGGTGAAAGGTGAGGCCTACCCTGGCAGTAGTGGGCCTGCAGGTGAAAGGTGAGGCCTACCCTGGCAGTAGTGGGCCTGCAGGTGAAAGGTGAGGCCTACCCTGGCAGTAGTGGGCCTGCAGGTGAAAGGTGAGGCCTACCCTGGCAGTACTAGGCTTGCAGGTGAAAGGTGAGGCCTACCCTGGCAGTAGTAGGCCTGCAGGTCCTGGTCGGGCAGCTGTAGGAAGCGTTGGATCCTCTCCAGGGAGACGTAGGCCTCCAGCACCCCGCTGAGCACCCAGGGGAAGCAGTTCAGAGGCAGGATCAGCATGCCCACCAACGCCAGGGTGGTGAACACCTGCATCGCCACGGTTACAGCACAATCGGCATTGCCATGTTTACAGCACAGCCAGCATCGCCATGATTACAGCATGCGACGGGCCAGACTGCGCCCGATTGGCCGAGGGCGTACCTTGGTGGCGGTCAGCTGGTGTCCCAGCAGCACGTATGTGAGGAAGGTGAGGATGGAGATGACAACGGGCAGCGCGGCCCAGGTGTACACACACACGGCATCCAGGTACTTGATGGTCTTCAGGTGGGCCAGCTCCCGCCGCCGGCACGCAGAGATCCTGCGGGAGAAGTGGGGCTCCCAGGCGGAGAACTTGATGACCCGGATGCCGGACAACACCTCCGTCACCAGCTGGGGGTGGCGGAGGACACGTCAACACAAACACTAACAAATACAAACAACAGAATACTCTAGAGAGGAGGAGGCCCCACCTTCACGCGAGCGTCCTTGTGGTGCAGCAGCAGCTTGTTGTTGTCCAGGATCCGAGCCGCCAACAGCTTGTTGAGCGGCACCAGGAGCAGGGCCACGCCCAGCCCACCCAGGAAGGCCACGCCCACCTGCAGGTACAGCAGGTACAGGGCGATGGAAAACTGCACGGGGAGGCTCCACAGCTCGTGGAAGCTCTGGCAGAAGTTGCCGAGGCGGTCGGCGTCGGTGCTCATGAGGTTGACGACCTCGCCGAGGGCCCCCCGGCCCCCCGCCGGCCCCCGGCCCGCACGCAGCGCCTTGCCGTAGATCGCCGTGATGGCGGCGGCGCGCACTGACAGCGCTACCTTGCCCACGTGGAAGCCGAAGAGGTTCCTGAGGACGGCGGCCAGCAGTGAGCTGGAGAAGAGCCCCAGGGTGAGCAGGGCCCCGCGGCTCCAGGGGGCCTCCGGGTCCTCCATGAAGCCCACCAGCTGGCTGAGCAGCAGGGGCCCAGCGAAGGCCAGCAGGTTCCCTGCCAGCTTCAGCATGCCCAGAGCGTAGTAGCGCCCCCCGAAGGCCCGGTGCAGCACCCTCAGGAGGCGCGCGTCCCTGCTCAGCGCCGCCTGCTCCTCCTCCTCCTCCTGAAGGAGGTGCCTGCTGACGGGTCGGGGCCACTCCTCTCCTCCCCCCGCCGCCGCCCCCTGGTGGCCGGCCTGCCAGCACCTGTAGAAGTGTTGCTTGACGGCGGCGGTGCGCATCGTGCGGGGCAGCTGGTAGACGTCACTCGGCGCCCCCAGCTGGCCGCGCTGCCCGCGCTGCAGCAGCGGCTCCAGCCACAGGTACAGCAGGCGGGAAATGCAGCCGCTGCCGTCCTCCGCCACCACGGCGCTCGTGTCGGGGTGGAGGGTGCTCTCCGGCCGCCCGCCGGGGTCGTCCATGTCGCTGTTGATCTGTAACTCGTATCGGGCGCCACGGCGGACGCAGGGGAACGCCGTGGCCAGGAGGTACACCGCCAGGGGCAGCGTCCGCACGGCCGCCAGCACGAAGCGGCTCAGTCTGAGCGGCTCGGCGGGGCTTAGCGCGGCGTGGGCGGGGTCTAGAGCGACCGCCGCCAGCGTGAACGCCAGGTTGGGCGCGGAGAGGAGGACCAGCAGCACCAGCAGCAGGGGGCCACGGCCCGGGGCCCACGCCGCTGACCTCTGGAGGGTCCGGGCGGCGGCGGCGTGGAGGGACCAGGCCAGCAGGGCGCAGCCGTCGGCCAGCCAGTCCTCCGGGTGCAGGCGGTCCTGGCGCTGCAGCAGCACCGACAGCACCAGGTCTCCAGAGAAGAGCAGCAGCAGCAGCAGAGCCGAGGCCAGCCTGGCGGTCCAGCCATGCTGCAGGGGGGGGCTCCGGCTGGGAGGGGCCAGAGACCAGAGAGCAGGAGGGTAACCAGTAGTACAGCCACCAGCTCAGAGACCCATGAGGGGTGGCTGCATGTTATTATTAATGTCACATCTAGCATTTCATCCCAATGATTTTACTGAGAAGATAAAGAACTTCTATTATACCACCAGGTGTCAACGTGATTCCAAGCGGATTCAAAAACCGGTGTCACTGAGACATCACAAGTGGGAGTGTCCACCTAGAAGTATGGTGGATAGATCAGCCTACCAGCCTACCCAGTGGACTGTGGCAACCGGTAGGCTGATCTATCCATCATACTTCTAGGCAGACACACCTGGTGGTATAATATGCTTCCTTTAACACTTAAAAAATCAATAAAATCAATGAATAAATGAATATTTATCATGTGACTTCAAGCGAACACGCGGTATGTGTAATGCAGAACTCCACACTGGACATGGGTCGGTGGTGCTGGTCCGGGTTCTGCTGCTGCTTACCGCGGGACGCTCAGGTAGAAGGCGCTGCAGACGGCCAGGCCGCCGTGGGGCAGGGCGCCCAGGACCAGCTGGTTGAAGCAGGGCCCGACGGTCCCGTTGCGCCACACGGGGAGCGGGTCCCGGGCCTCGGTACCACACAGAGCCGCGACCAGCTCAGCCGGGTCCAGACCCCCCATCCCGCCTCCTCCTCCTCCGTTAGGGGCCGACCATGCTCCTGCAGAGAGGAGGAACCAAGCACTCCTTAGAGAGATAGACTAGATCACTAGTATTAACTAGTATTAACTAGTAATAACTAGTAATAACTACTAACGTTTGTTCGATAACCTTTTGGAGAAAGTTGGCATCAAAAAGGAAACCTTTCCAACGTTAAATGAAATGGACGCGTTATTTTTGACCACCCTCATGTAACACCTGTCAGCTTTTGGTACTGGAACCTCGACAGAGGATGGACCAACACAGTACCAGGCGGTACCAGGCACCAACACAGTACCAGGAGGTACCAGGTGGTACCAACACAGTACCAGGACGTACCAGGTACCGGGTGGTTCCAACACAGTACCAGGAGGTACCAGGTACTGGGTGGTACCAACACAGTACCAGGACGTACCAGGTACCGGGTGGTACCAACACAGTACCAGGAGGTACCAGGTGTGACCAACACAGTACCAGGGGGTACCGGGTGGTACTAACACAGTACCAGGAGGTACCAACACACTACCATGAGGTACCAGGTAGTACTAACACAGTACTAGGAGGTACCAGGTACCGGGTGGTACCAGGTGGTACCAACACAGTACCAGGGGGTACCAGGTACCGGGTGGTACTAACACAGTACCAGGAGGTACCAACACACTACCATGAGGTACCAGGTACCGTGTGGTACCAGGAGGTACCGGGTGGTGCCAACGTCTGCGTAATGCAAAACCAGAGAAGCGAGAACTATGTAGTGTAGTGGACCATGTGAGACACTTTGTTGACTTGAACACCAAAACATGACCTCTACTGTGGTGCTGAGGGACTCTAAGCTTACTGTTCATAGTGGACCTCTTCTATCCGCGGCTCATACATGTTGTCACTATGAGATGAGTCATTGCTTGATAAACATGAACATCACATGATGAACATGAAGCATGATAAACATGAACATCACATAAACATGAACATCACATGATAAACATGAACATCACATGATAAACACCTCACATGAGGACGCCGCCACTTTGTTTACCTCCCGTCGCTTCTTGATGACGCCACACTGGGTTTCAAAATAAGAGTCCCACGTGTGACGTTAATATTTTATGACGTCACACGTTCTTATTCTTTTTGAACCAGTCAGGAAGTGATCACCAAATGTTGCTTTGAATTGTAAAAGAGAAACTGATGCAGCCTTCTCTTTTTAACAGGCTTTATATATCATCCCTGCTGTACTTTTATACTGCTGCTGTGTGACAGTATTTGTTATTCTATTTGTTATAAACGTGTGTCTGTAGACGTACTTATGGATTTGAGAGTATCTCTCTGACACCACTTCCATTACCGATGCCGATAAATATCTTCACATTTGAAAACTCATGCACATTAACTGCCTACTTCACACCCAATGTGTGTGCAAATATACATTTAGATGTGCATACATGTACTGCAATTAAAACCTCAAACACAACAAGCCGACAGGATGGTTTAAACTGTTTTATTGAGCGATGCTAAACGTTATGTAAGCCCCTTCAACCGCCTCCATCTTAAGCTGTTTTAAAACACAAACTCAAAGCACACCGACATTTTAAACCTTTTTTTTGTGCACAATACAACAGTTTAACACAACAGTAACATAAGTTGAAACATAAAATAAAAGCAATTTTGCAAACGCCGCTCCGGGAAATGTCACAAAAAACACCCGGGCGTCGCCATGGAGACCGCCAGGGGGAGGAGTCTGGGGTCCGAGAGGGAGGAGTCTGGGTCCGAGGGGGCGTGTCCACGTGGACCATGAATGTGTTCAGAGGTTCTTGGTGTTGATGTGAGTCTTGTGATGCTTGTTGAGATGGTCGCTCCTCATGAAGCGCTTCTGGCACTGGTTGCACTCGAACCGCTTGTCTCCTGCAGAGGGATTTACAATTATTATTATGGATGACATTTATATAGCACTGTCATCCAAAGCACTTCACAGTATTGCCTCACATTCACCCATTCATACACCGACGGCGGTGTCAACCATGCAAGGTAACAACCAACACATCAGGAGCAGGTAGGGTTAGGTGGTGTCTTGCTCAGGGACACCTCCACACTTAGCTAGGAGGAGCACGTAGGGTTAGGTGGTGTCTTGCTCAGGGACACCTCCACACTTAGCTAGGAGGAGCAGGTAGGGTTAGGTGGTGTCTTGCTCAGGGACACCTCCACACTTAGCTAGGAGGAGCAGGTAGGGTTAGGTGGTGTCTTGCTCAGGGACACCTCCACACTTAGCTAGGAGGAGGAGCCCGGGGATCGAACCAGCAACCTTCCGGATGCCAGACAACCGCTCTTACCTCCTGAGCTTCTGTATTATTAGTATTATTGTTAATATAGGATATATATGCTATAACAATATGTTACACTACTAATAACACTGTTACCTGTGTGTGTTTACCTGTGTATGCGTGTGTGTGCGTTTACCTGTGTGTGTGTGTTCACCTGTGTGTGTACGTGCGTGTCTCTGCAGCTCGTCGCTGCGTGTGAACCTCTTGTCGCAGACGTTGCAGAGGAAGGGCCTCTCGCCCGTGTGCAGGCCCAGGTGAGCCCGGAGCAGGGAGGTCTTCCGGAAGGTCTTCACGCAGCCCGGGAAGTGGCAGATGTGCTTCCTCTTGCTCAGCATGCCTGGCCTGATACACACACACACACACGCTTTTACTTTGAAATCAACACGCAGACATAGACTTTTACTCTGAAATCCGCCGTTTTAAAAGGCCAATGCGCCCCAGGTGTGCACCTACTATTTACTCATGTATGCTGATCCAAAACACAACAACATCATGTGTCTGTAAGATGTTAGGAGACAAAACGATTGTTGACTATTTTTGTAATCATTTATGAATTGCTTGACGAACAAACCTGTTTACTGGGGAGTACACACCTGGTGCTCATCGATGCTCAACGCATCATTCATTGTCTAAATTATAATTATTATTATTATAATTATATTTAGACAGCTCGCCCCGCCCCCTACTTGCCTCTTGTCTGCTTCCTTGCAGTTGGGGCAGGTACAGGTGACGCGCTTCTTCCTGGGCGGGGCCTGCGTGGCTGCTAGCTGCAGACCCCCACCCTGCAGACCTCCACCCTGTCGCCCTGGGAGGGGGGGGGGGGGACAGAGACCTGGTTAACACGTAGGCTGATTTACGGCCATCAGTTTAATCGAAAAACACACAATTTCCTCTCTTTTAACCGTCCCCAGAGGCAACGGCTTTTTCTCAAAATATTGACGTTTTGTTGCCAGATATGCTTGACCATAGAATCCCAAGGGCGAGGAATGGTACAGTCCTACAAAAAGTAGACACCAGACAACCACCAACCAGTGTCCTATCGGCGCAGGACGGGCGGTGATGAATGCAGACCTGCACGCATACGACCCGTCGAGACTGACTGTAAAATGCATCATTAAAATAAATTCCACCGTAGATATCATGCATTTTACCGTCAATAGCTTTTGGAGGACTGAGAGCTCCTCTCTGTGGTTGTAAGGGGTGTCGTTGGGCAGTAGGGGGCGTGGTGAGAAGGTGCAGAGTTCCCTAAAGCTTTTTCATAATAACATTTATTTCAAATGCACACAAATGGAGCAAAAACGGGAACGAACGGCACACGCCCCCCGTTCCCTGGACAGACAAACCCTCTCCCACCTCCCTGACCCCCTCCTTCTCTCCCCGACCTCCCTCCCTGACCCCCGGCCTCCCTCCTCCAGTTAATAAATGCATCCTCTCCTTGACGACGTTGTCTGTGAGACGTTACCTGGGCAACAAGTGGACCAATGGGGGCTTTGAGGCTTGTGGCTAAGCTGCTGTTTCGCGCACACACGCACGGCAGCAGGACAGACAGCAGGACCACTGAACGGCCCAACACGCCCTTTAACCAATGATTAGCTACCACAGCTAATGGGCTACATGTCGTCTGGTTGTACTTTATAAAGGTATACGATTCAGTCACGTTGTCCTTGTGCATTTATTGATATTTTACAAAGTCTGGAGACCGGAGACCAAACTAGTCACGCTTTCATCGCTAGTTCCGACTACACGTCCCCCCTCCAGTAACTAACTGGCTTCAGACCACCAGAGGTCATCCAGACTGCGCTCATATCTCTCTCCACAATAGGAATGTTGGCCTTCGCCTCTTACTTCTGTTGTGCCTCAACATCATCATCCTCAGGTCACAGGTCACCACCACTCACCGGCGGTGATGGTGATGGGGATGCCCGGCACGTGGACACCGTTGATGGTGATGGTGTGGTCGCTGGCCACCGCCTCGGTGGGCGGGCCCCCCGCCAACGCCATCTTGGTCAGCATCCTCTTCATGCGAGCTCCGCCCAGGTGGTTCTTGGAGCGCTTCCGGAGGCGGAACTGGGGGGGGAGGAGCCAGCGAGCAGAGCGCTCGTTAGGGACGGGAGGACTGTATGGGTTCACTGTGGTGTGAGGGGGCTTACCAGGGTCTGGTGTCGGGCCGAGGGCAGGCTGGGCGTGGACGCCTGCCTCTGGGGGATCAGGGGCAGCGTGGCGGAGGCGGCCTGCACCACCTTCAGCGCCTGCTGGGCGATCTGGATGTCTCTCAGCTGCGGGACAACAAACGCTGGTCAGGCATGGAGGTCAACTATGGACAGGAGTAGCAACATCTCCTCCTTCATGTTCAACTCAGGGGGCCATTTTGCCAAAGTCTGCATGACAAGGGTATGAAGAGTTATACCAGCATGCGGTGGCCACCATCAACCATTAATAGTTCATAGAGTGTTGAGTTTTACCTGTGTTGGTGGGGGAAAGTTACCTGTATTAAAGAGGGCTAACTGTACTAAAGAGGTTTACCTTTGTTTGGGAGGGTTACCAGTATTAACAAGGGTTACCTGTATTAACAAGGGGGAGGGTTACCTGTACTCAAGAGGGTTACCTGTATTAACGAGGGGGAGGGTCACCTGTATTAACAAGGGGGAGGGTTACCTGTATTACGAGGGGGAGTGTTAACCTGCTACTCAGAGGGTTACCTGTGTTAACGAGGGGAAGGGTTACCTGTACTCAAGAGGTTTACCTGTATTAACGAGGGGGAGGGTTACCTGTACTCAAGAGGGTTACATGTATTAACGAGGGGGGGGGTTACCTGTACTAATGAGGGTTACCTGTGTTTGAGTCTGCCTCCGTGGGACCTGGGGCAGTATGGCGGAGGTGGCTTGGACAACCTTCAGGGCCTGCTGAGGAACTGAGGCGGCCTGAACCACCTTCATGGTCTGCTGGGGGGCAGAGGCGGCCTGGACCACCGTCAGGGTCTGTAGGGGGAGTGTGGCAGCCTGAACCACATTCAGGGTCTGCGGGGGAGCCGAGGCGGCCTGGACCACCTTCAGGGCCGGCTGAGGGGTCGGGACCATTGATTGCTGCCCGATGCTCGGCACGAGGAACAGGTTCTTACTGGCCTGCAGACAGCCGGGTGGAACCAGGGTGTTAATTGCAGAGGAATACCTGATGGAGCTTTTCCGTGTCTGTCTGGCCCATCTTAAGCTGGTCACCTTCAGCCACATGCAGTCCTCTCCTTGTGCAGTGTGCAGTATTAACTACACTACCTGTGTTCATACTCGGTGGTGTACCGGAAAATACTGGAAAGCCACACTTGAGTAAAAGTACAGATATCTTACCAAAAAGTTACTTTGGTGGAAGTTAAACAGATTAGAATACTACTTCAGTAAAAGTCTTAAAGTATGTGATATTTACTGTACTTAAGTACATTTTAATAAAAAAAAGTACTTTTAATACTTAAGCATTGAAAGTAAAAGTACAAGTAAAATCTGTTGATAAAAAGGCAAGCGGTAAGAATTTTGAGAATTAGTTTAAGTTCATCCATCACCTTCAAAATGGAGCCTACATTACATTTTATAAACAAGGTCTTCAACTTAATTTAAAAAACAATCCAGTTTTTCCTTCCCTCCGATTTCTTCAATCGGCCGTCCATCCTTCCTCCTCGTCTCAAGCAAGTCCTGAGTCATTTTCTCTTGGTCAAGTCACAGGTTTTGCAAAGTCAAGTCGAGTCCTTAGTTAAGTCATTAGCCAAGTCAAGTCCTTAGTTACGTCAAGTCCTTAGTCAAGTCCTTAGTTACGTCAAGTCCTTAGTTACGTCAAGTCCTTAGTTAAGTCAAGTCATTAGTCAAGTCCTTAGTTAAGTCAAGTCATTAGTCAAGTCCTTAGTTACGTCAAGCCATTAGTTAAGTCAAGTCATTAGTTACGTCAAGTCCTTAGTTACGTCAAGTCATTAGTTAAGTCAAGTCATTAGTCAAGTCATTAGTCAAGTCCTTAGTTAAGTCAAGTCCTTAGTTACGTCAAGTCCTTAGTTACGTCAAGTCCTTAGTTACGTCAAGTCCTTAGTTACGTCAAGTCATTAGTTACGTCAAGTCATTAGTTACGTCAAGTCATTAGTCAAGTCATTAGTAAGTCATGTCATTAGTCAAGTCATTAGTTAAGTCAAGTCATTAGTTAAGTTAAGTCATTAGTCAAGTCCTTAGTTACGTCAAGCCCTTAGTTACGTCAAGTCATTAGTTAAGTCAAGTCCTTAGTCAAGTCAAGTCCTTAGTCAAGTCCTTAGTTACGTCAAGCCCTTAGTTACGTCAAGTCATTAGTTAAGTCAAGTCATTAGTCAAGTCCTTAGTTACGTCAAGTCCTTAGTTACGTCAAGTCCTTAGTTAACAGGGGAGTCAAAAGTAAAAAAAAAAAGTCGGCAGAAAAATCCTCTTACGGTCCTGACGAGAGCGCTGTTGTGGAAGATAGCCGCTCCTGCACCACCTCCTCCTGCACCTCCTCCTCCTTCCGGTTGGGGGTGGGCGGGGGCGGGTAAGCGGGCCGTGGCGCCATCCCCTCCCCCGTGGGCCGCGTCCCCGGGACCCCCGTCCCCGCATGCCGACACCTCGTCGTCAGCCCCGAGCCGCCGCAGGGAGGACCTCATGGCCGCGAAGGTGAGCGTCTCGCACGCCCCCAGGGCCCGCCGCGTGGCCCCCGCGTCCAGGGCCGCCGCGTCGAGCAGCTTGAGCGCCAGCGCGGCGTCGGACAGCAGCAGGTCGAAGCCGCGCATCCGCTCGTACCGCCGCTCGAACTCCGCGACGTAGTCCGCCACCGACACGCCGCCGTCCCCGTCCCCGCCGCCGTCCCCCCGGCGCAGGCGATCGAAGTCCGTGTAGGCGTCGTAGGCGCGGTCGTGGTCCTCCCCGGAGAACACGGCGTCCACACGCTCCTCCGGGAGGAGGAGCGTGTGGACGCCGTCCGCCGCCCGGCCGCCGCTCGGCGACAGCGTCACGGCGAGCGGCCGCTGGGAGGGCTCCAGGTCGGTGGTGCTGGCGGACATGTCGAGCCCCTCGCACCGCTCGGAACGCAACAGTAGCGACGCTTCACTGCTCCATCGTTCCCGCCGCCACCACCATCACCATCATCACCACCACCAGTCAGTCTAGGGGGCGGATGCGGATGTGGAGACGCTTAGCATCCGGTCTGGGGGCGGATGCGGATGTGGAGACGCTCAGCATCCGGTCTGGGGATGCGTGGAGAATGTCCGCCCTCTCACTTCCGGTGACGTTTGTTGCTGTTGTTGTTCTTCTTCTTACCACCGCCCACCTTTCCACACCACGTGGTTGTGCTGTTGTTGTTGTTTCTATTGTTCACTACATGAAGAAACTGAATCTCTCTGGCATAACTTCCTCCCCTTATCTTGGAAAACAAATATCTTAACCTTTGAAAATAAACCATGCAGTGACTCACTGTGTGTGTTTGTGTGATTAATACTAAAAAACTGTGTAACAAATATAACCCTAAACCAGACGAGCAGACAGGATGGTTTTAACTATTTTATTGAGGGGCGGGGGTCTGTAGAAAAAGAGCGAGCATTCTGCACAAAGCACCGTAATAAAATATATGAAATGAACCGCTGGGCTCCTGTGCTCCTCTGGGCTCTGAGGAGGCAGGTTGGCTCTGGGTCAAAAGGTCACGGGAGAGGAAGAGGAGGCCTCACGCCCTTCCTCCATGTCCGCCACCTTTCAAAGCTCTCGTTACAACACAAACCAAAAGCACAAATTAATCTGAAACCTGGGATGTCTTCTTCTTCTTCTTCTTCCTCCTCTCAGTGCACGATACAACAGTTTGTAACATAAGTTAAAACAAAAAATAAAAGGTATTCTACAAATGCCATTCCTGGGAATTTCACAAAACAAAAGGGAAGATGTTTAAATACTGGGCGCAGCTGTCTAAGGCATCTTTAATTCAATACAAAAGAGAATCTAGAAGTATTGTACAAAGCAGGAACAAAGCTTTACAACACGACATTAGATTTGATTTCTTACACTCTGTACACAGTCCACTTCCTCGGGCTCCGGCCAGGCCAGACTAAATACTAGGCAGTGAGACATTGTTAATCCTACATTTACTGTGTCTTACAGACACATCGGCTTTTATTTACACATCAGAGATAAGAGACATAAAATACGAACATAAATATGAGCGTGTCCAGTCCAACAGCCTCCATCTCCAGGAAATATAATATTATAAACCATCAGGGAGCAGGCGCAGTCTATGGAGCCGACATCGTTACAGCCGGGAACAGAGTTAAAAGTGCTTCCAGAGGACATCTGAACGGACCTTTAGCTGGGGGGTGGGGGGGGGGCAACAGGACAACAACAGTAGTTGTTGTTGTGTTGTTGTTGTGTGGATGTTAGTACCAGGTGGAGCAGTGGTTTAGAAGACAGCGTACATCAGAGCATTAGCTCCACTTCAGCAAGCCAGCAACACAAGGACAAACAGATCAAAGGGCTCTGTTACAGGAATCAGCGTAGATAGCAATAGGTCAGTGTGGAGGTGTGTGTGTGTGTTTGGTGGCTGGCTTCATTGGCCTCACCTGGCCCAGCTAGAGTCTGGGGGGTGGGGGGGGTGGCTGCACACCTGTGGTGCATTGGATAATCAGGGCACCATAGGTTAAGTCAGCCACCAGCACACACACTCAGGGAGCGCTAGCTATGGACCAACCAGACTTCAACACCACTACTGCCTGTGTCCTTGGAGGAGCCACGAACAAAGCCACATGATGTGGCTTTGTGGCAAGAGACTTTGCTACACCTGCCTTGGGACTGCGGATGTAAATTAGCATTTTTGCTAAACCCCGGTGTGGTTACACCTTGTATTTGTTTACTGATATTTACTGATGTTCACTGGCGTGCCCCGTCCCTATCAAATAAATAAACACTGCAATACTATTACATGAGAAAATGGATGCATGTTGGGTTTTGTCAAAGTTCAGCAAGTCTACAAAACAAAGATGTTTTGTAGGTGCAGTTAGAAAATATATGCATGTCAGAGACTTCTGTACAATTGGTACGTAGCTGGTCTTCCGGAAAATAGAAATCAACTTGGGAAAATGTTAAGTAAAGCTATTTGTGCAAAACTAACTGATCATCGGCCAGGAAAACAGCAATTAAAATGTTTTGTTTTTGCATCTGGTGATATGATTGTCACATTAGGCCATTTGTTATTTACTCAAAACATATAAATAGCTATATGTTGCCTAGGAAACAACGTTATCAAGCGGTCAGGAGTATAAGGTCCTATCGGGTCGTCTGGGGGGGAGGAAGTGATGTCCTTATAAAGCAGAATGGGCAAGCGACTACAGGGACGACTGGGGTCAGCTGTGGTTTAGAGAGACGTGGTTCACGGTAGAAAGACTTCATCCACACACACGTAGGAAGGTCATCAGATCAGGGCCGCTGGCTGTGACTTGGCCGAGCCAGCGTTGGGAGCTGTACTGAGCTTTCCACGTTGGATCACAAAACAAGCAAAGCGAGTGTGTGAATGAGTGCAGGATGGACCCGGCCCCCAGCCACAGGCCCCTGGGACACCCACAGTGCCCGGTCATATCACGTGATGGCACCTCCCCCGCCCCCCCAGCCAATCGGAGCTAGCAGGGTGTGGCGGTGACCAGGGTTCCACCAGAGAAGGTGCTGTCCCCTCGAGGTATGATGTCACCGGCCATCGGGTTACGGTCTCAATAAAAATAAAAAAGGTTCAAACTGAGAACACACATGAAGGAACCTTCTGCACTCAGAAGGACTGGCGGGCGAGACAGGAGGCTGCAGGGGTCTGGCCGGGGGAGGGGGGCTTAGTTGCTATTTGAGTGATCCGTCCACCCCAGACACTAGACTGTCTGTCTGTCTGTCTGTCTGTCTGTGGGTCGTCCGCGGTTGGCCCACTCGTTAGGCCAGGAGGAGGCGGAGGGCCGGTCCGGGGTGTGAGGAGGTGTCCCTGTATACCCTCCTGTATGTACACCACCAGCAGCAGTCTGGGCACTAGAAGGCTGAGTCTCCACCTCCTCCTCCTCCTCCTCCTCCTCTCCCTCCACCTCCTCCTGGGGGGGCGGTCTGTAGGGTGAGTTCAGAGGTTCTTGGTGTTGATGTGAGTCTTGTAATGCTTGGTGAGATGGTCGCTCCTCATGAAGCGCTTCTGGCACTGGTTGCACTCAAACCGCTTGTCTCCTGCAGAGGGGTTTACAATTATTATTATTATTATTATTATTATTAATAATATAGGATATATATGCCTGTGGGAATGTGTGTCAAGTCAAAGTGTTTGTCACATGTACATCATAACACAGGGCCATTCTGAACAGTGACATTCTTGTGACATGGCAGGTGACAGTACAGAAAAATCTGGCAAAAAAGATAAAAAGGTTTAAAAAAAATTGCAAAAAGAGAAACGTATTGAAAAAAACAAACAAACATATATATATATACACACAGCTCTATTTGTGTGTCTATTACACTGTTACCTGTGTGTGTATGTTTACCTGTGTGTGTGCTTACCTGTGTGTGTGTGCTTACCTGTGTGTGTGCATGTCTATAACACTGTTACCTGTGTGTGTTTACCTGTGTGTGTGCGTGTCTATAACACTGTTACCTGTGTGTGTGTGTTTACCTGTGTGTGTGTGTGTGTGTGTGTGTGTGTGTTTACCTGTGTGTGTGTTTACCTGTGTGTGTGTGTTTACCTGTGTGCGTGTGTGTTTACCTGTGTGCGTGTGTGTTTACCTGTGTGTGTGTTTACCTGTGTGTGTGTGTTTACCTGTGTGCGTGTGTGTTTACCTGTGTGCGTGTGTGTTTACCTGTGTGTGTGTTTACCTGTGTGTGTGTGTTTACCTGTGTGTGCGTGTATGTGTTTAGCTGTGTGTGTGTATTTACCTGTGTGTGTGCGTGCGTGTCTCTGCAGCTCGTCGCTGCGTGTGAACCTCTTGCCACAGAACACCCAGTTACAGACGAAGGGCCTCTCGCCCGTGTGCAGGCGCACGTGAGCCCGGAGCAGGGAGGTCTTCCGGAAGGTCTTCACGCAGCCCGGGAAGTGGCAGATGTGCTTCCTCTTGCCCACCTCGGCCGGCCTGAGGACACGGGATAATATTTGCTCATGAGCATGACAACCCCTGACCCACTGACCCCCCGACCCCCCGACCCCACTCGCCTCTTGTCGGCGTCCTTGCAGTTGGGGCAGGTGCAGGCCATGCGTCTCTTCTTCTCCCCCGGCTGGGCGGGCAGCTCCAGGGTGAGGGTGTGGTCCACCTGCACTGCCGGCACCGGGCCCTGGGAGCCGGGGGCCAGCTGCAGACCGCCCCCCTGCAGGGTCTGCACGGTCAGGTGCTGCTGGCCTGGGCGGGTGGAGACAGAGACAGAGAGAGAGAGAGAGAGAGAGAGAGAGAGAGAGAGATCATCAACATGTAGAAATGCTGTCATGAACAACATTACATAACTGTTTCATTTCATTTTTTTAGATATCATTATGTTTGTGCCCTTCCTTGTGGCGGCCATTGTTTAAACGAAAATCTAAGTGGGGGGACTACCGAGGTTAAGTATGAAAATAGCAGCCAGAAGAATGAGGCTGGCCGGTCACTGCAAGAGGCACCCAGAGCTCCCAGCCAGCAAATTAGTGCTGTGGGAGCCAACACACGGCAAGCGAACGAGAGGGCGTCCCGCACAAACATACGTGGACGTTCTAAAGAAGGCTGTAGGGGCGGAAACAACGACGGAGGAACTTGCTGGATGCATGGAGGATCGGGGGAGCTGGAGGGCTCGTCTGAGGACGACATAGTAGTAGTAAGTGCATTCTGGGATACTTCTTCTGTAGGGAAGGAATCAGGATGCGGCTCAACACTCACCGCCGGCGTTAGTGATGGTGACGGGGACGCCTTGCACCTGCACCCCGTTGATGCTGATGGTCTGGACCGCCTGGGGGGCCGGGGGTAGCTGCGCCGGGCTCAGGCTGATCAGCCCCCCCGCCGGGGCGATCTTGGCCAGCGTCCGCTCCTTGCGAGCTCCGCCCAGCTGCCGCTTGACACCCGCCGGAGGCGAGGAGCAGGCGGTGGCCACGGTCATGCTGGGCACCGTGGTGGTGGGCGTGGTCGCCGTGGAGATGGCCGTGGAGATGGCCTCCTGGATCTGCACCGCCTGCCACTCCCCCGACGGCGTCTTGATCAGGAACTGGGGAGAGACGTTTCATTAGAATTTGGACAGGGCATCAGGGTTACCTGTACTGTACTAACGAGGGTTACCAGTATTTAAGATGGTTACCTGTACTAATGAGGGTTACCAGTATTTAAGATGGTTACCTGTACTAACGAGGGTTACCTGTATTTAAGATGGTTACCTCTACTAACGAGGGTTACCTGTATTTAAGATGGTTACCTCTACTAACGAGAGTTACCAGTATTTAAGATGGTTACCTGTACTAACAAGGGTTACCTGTATTGAAGATGGTTACCTCTACTAACGAGAGTTACCAGTATTTAAGATGGTTACCTGTACTAACAAGGGTTACCTGTATTGAAGATGGTTACCTCTACTAACGAGAGTTACCTGTATTTAAGATGGTTACCTCTACTAACGAGAGTTACCATTATTTAAGATGGTTACCTGTACTAACAACGATTACCTGTATCTAAGATGGTTACCTGTACTAACGAGGGGTACCAGTATTTAAGATGGTTACCTGTACTAATGAGTGTTACCTGTATTTAAGATGGTTACCTCTACTAACGAGAGTTACCATTATTTAAGATGGTTACCTGTACTAACAACGATTACCTGTATCTAAGATGGTTACCTCTACTAACGAGAGTTACCAGTATTTAAGATGGTTACCTGTACTAACAACGGTTACCTGTACTAACGAGGCTTACCTGTATTAACAAGGGCTACCTGTATTAACGAGGGTTACCTGTGTTTGAGGTTCTGTGGGTGACACCTGGGTCTGCCTCTGAGGGATCTGGGGAAGTGTGGCGGATGCAGCCTGGACCACCTTCAGGGCCTGCTGGGGAATCTGGACCATCTGGGTATCCTGTTTAGGCTGGACCAGCTGCACCTGCTGGACCATGGCCGGCTGCCCAGGACTCTGCACGATGAGCAGGTTGTTACCTGCCTGCGGGCAGCCAGGAGGAACCGGGAAGTTAACTCAACGTGACAGAGAGGGGTACGTTACATGATGTCAGTGTGGGAGAGACAGTATGACAGCAAGACGGTAGGACAGTAGTAGAGACAGTAAGACAGTCGGACAGTGGGAGTGGGACTCGTCAAACCAGTTATATAACAGGATATATATATATATATATATATCCTGTTATATAACTGGTATATATATATATATATATATATATACTCTATGTGTATATAGTCGTCTGCGTGTCATCGTGTGATTGGTTGGCTTGCTCCGTGTGACAGCAGCCTCCCCGCGATGCTCACTTCCTGCTCTCATTCACAACAGGAAACATGAGGACTCGAGGTGGGAAGTCTTTTACGATGAAAGCACCCGCTGACTAGAGGGGCTTCTGTCTTATAACATGCCGTTATGTTATCTAATACACCTATATCTATGTATTTAGTGCTTTACTCTTCATCTGCTCTTCTTCATGCTTTGTTCTCTACACCTGGACGTGAGACGAGGCACAGGGTCTCACCTGGATGATGTTGTCGGTGGCTTCTATCAGGATGGTCTCCAGCTGCTCTGGGGGAGGGGAGGCACACTGCGGGGGGGCGGGAAGGGCGGCGGGGGGCTGGCTGCCGAGGAGCACCGCCTTCTTCTTCCTGCCCCGTCTCCCCTTCGCCGGTGTGGTGGACAACGCCACCGCCGTTTCCGTGATGATCTGGGTCCCGCCCATCTCTCCGGTGGCGACGTTGATGGGCAGCGTGAGGCCGCCGGGCAGCTGCACCAGGCCCGCCTTGCGCCCCCTGGGGGACGGCTTGATGGCCAGCGACTTCTGCTGTGGTGTCACGGCGGAGGTGGCGAGGGCCGGGCCCGGCATGGTCATGGGCGCCGTGGTGAAAATGGCCTGGTTGGTGCCGGGGATGAGCTGCAGCTGCCCTCCCTGGGGCATCACCTGGATGGTCTGGGCCCCCTGTCCTCCCTGGGGCATCACCTGGATGGTCTGGGCTCCCTGCCCTCCCTGGGGCATCACCTGGATGGTCTGGGCTCCGTGCCCTCCCTGGGGCATCACCTGGATGGTCTGGGCCCCGTGCAGGGTCTGGTGGGGCATCACCTGGTACTGGATGTTGGCCGAGGGGGCGGGCGTGTTGGAGCGGGATGCGGGACTCTGGATGGTCAGCATGATGGGGCTGCCGCCGCCGGCCGAGCCCAGGCCCGCGGGCAGCTGGATGACGTTGCCCTTGGCCGACAGGAAGCCCAGGTTCTTGGGCGGCGCGGGCGCGATGGGGGCGGGCTTGATGGGGAGGAGCCTGCGGGGCTGCGGCTGGGCGGGGGGCGTGGAGACGGGTGCCTGGGCGGCGGGGGGGCCGATCTTACTGCAGGTGGCGGCCAGCAGGGCCAGGGGGGACGGCTGGGAGTCCTGGGGGGGGGGGAGACAGGGTTTAGAGGTCAGAGGTCACACCAACCCGCAAACCCACACACACCGGTGTCTGTAACAGGAGTTTGCTACAGTTACCATCGACTTACATTTCATTTATATATATACAGTATGTCTCTCTTGTATCCTCCTTTACAACACAACAACACCGCTGGCTTTAGTCATGTTTTGTCCATTTTGCAGCAAGTAAATTGAACCTCATTCCATATCCACCTCGCCCTCCACCTGTACTGCTGTTCTACATGCAAATAGACTGCATTAGGGAAGCTAGGTCAGAATGTTAATGCATGTGGTGTTTGAGCCCTGCCTGGAGGGATGAACACATGAATATACCAGCATCAACCCCTGAGTGTGTGGAGAGATGAACACATGAATATACCAGCATCAACCCCTGAGTGTGTGGAGAGATGAACACATGAATATACCAGCATCAACCCCTGAGTGTGTGTGACTCACTTGTGAGGTGGTGGCAGAAGGCTGGAGGTACTCGCTGGGGTTCACAGCAACAGTGGCGGCCATACTGTCCTGTAGTTCTGCAGGGAACCAATCACAAGGCAGGGTTAGACCTGAGAGCCAATCACAAGGCAGAGTTAGACCAGAGAGCCAATCACAAAGCAAAGTTAGACCAGAGAGCCAATCACAAGGCAGTGTCTTTACAGGCAGAGATATTCCCTCCACATCTGATCATGTGACTCCTCCACCATCTTCCATCATTTACATTTAGGGCATTTGGCTGGCAGACACTCATCATTTAGTAGTGATAGGTTTTATATAGGTAAAGGACTCCTATTAGCATACTTAGTAGCATACTTTAAGTGGGACCATTCCAACCACTTGGAATGGTTAATCATGCCCACAACTGGTGGTATAATATGTCTTTTAAAGGAATTTGTGAAAAACCTGGACAATTCTACCCTATATTTCACTGGCAAAAACATGGTAATATTTCAACTGGTAAAAAAACCATCCCCAGTTGACTACAACAACAATATTAACTTTCCAGATAAACCTCATGGGTGACACGAGGCCTATGGACAATGCTTCTGATTGTAGCCATGGTAACGTCACTGTGATGTCATCTGTTCTGACAGCATGTCCTGACAACATCACAGTTTTACACAGAGATGACCTCATCTTGACACAGCATGACTACATAACATCATACATCATGGCATGTTCCCTTCTTGTAAGAGAACTAGGTTAATGTATTTCAAGAAGTGGACCACAAACTTAAAAAAATAAGAATAAATATATATATATATATATGTATTCAAGATTAAACCCAAACACACTACTTGCTCTGGAGTGAAGCTGAACAGGTACTGAACTCTCTCTCTCTGGAGGCTATGTTCTGGGTGCACAGATTTCACCTCCAGAGTAGACCAACCCTCTTGTCACACGGGTTCCTCTTTAACCTAAAGCAGCAGAACCACCGGTAGACCGACTCGGGTGTGGAGTCAGGGTGGCCTGGGGTAGACTGGTGGTGATTGCATTAGTGTGGTGTGTGTGTGCAACTGGGAGATGTGGCAGTGGCGAAGCGAAACAAAAAGACGCCTTAGAAAAATAAACACACAACCACGTCCACAGTGTGTGTGTATGTATGCATGCATGTCCTTGTGGTATGCATGCATGTGTGTGTCCCTGTGTGTGTGTATGCATGCATGTGTTTATCTGACGGCCAGTGACGGCAGGTTTTCCCAGGTGAAGCCACTGAGTCCAGAGGCTCTGACATTGACTGTACATTTGTAAATCTGTTAGTTTATTTTTATTATTCTTTTGATTTCCATATTGCTTTATTGTATTGTGTTGCTATGCAACATGGCACAAGAATGTCCTTCGGGATTAATAAAGTTCTATCTTATCTTAACCACAACACATGAGCAGGTTTGTTTGTTTGTTTGCTGCTGTGTCAAAACCAGCCACTCGCAATTAGCTTAGCATCAGCCTAGCATAGCCTTTAGCCTTTAGCTCAGGTTAGCATCGGCAGCCTAAACAACACGACTCAACGCGTTCAGTCCGCAATGCGTTGATTATTATTATGATGATGATGATGATGACACAGTTCGACCGATAAAAGGCGAACAACCCCGCGGCAGTGAGCCGACGGAGCTAGCCAGCTAGCATCGCAGGCTAACGCGTCAAAACTCCGACAACGTTGCACGAAAAAAAAGCTTCTTCTCCCCGGAAGTGCATCTGTTAGACGATTAATTTCTTTCTTTTTTTTACAACGCAACACATTACGGATTAAACGTCCCGACGCGTGTCAATCCGTGGACACCCACACACACACACACACACACACACAGTCGTACGACAACGGTCACACGTTAGCTACACGTAAAGTACATAATAGTCATATAAACAGCGACGTTTTAATTCCTACCCACCGCTCATGACGACACCCCGCGCTCCGTGAGCCCTCGGCGCCACGACCCCCAGCGGCTAGAGTCCGCCCCCGCCCCGCCCCGCTAAACCCCGCAGGACCAATCAGAGGACAGCGGCGCGTTGAGGGACGCGACGCGCCGGCTAATCGCGTTGAGCCGTCTTTCTGATTGACGTTCGAGGGGGGCCAATCGCGAGGCGCCGTGGCCTGATGACACGATGATGGCTCCGCGCTCGGCGAATAGCGCCTCGAGAACACTGCAAAGTGGGCGGTTCCCAAAATGAAACCGCCTCAAACGCCACTGACCTATCACAATGCGAGTTTGAAAGTGAGTGACGTGTGGTGTATCAAATGGGGTTTAATTTAAGACAGTTCTGTCAAAATAAGGATTAGAACCGTTTGGATTAATGAATTAAGGTGACATTAACGTGTAGCAGTTAAGGTTAAATTGGTAATTAATTGTTAATTGTTGTATCTTTTTTTATGTACAACTTTCAATCATAGATCACAACTGACAGGATATGCTTCTTATTTTTTATCATTATAATTTTCAAATTTTTAGAAAACATTTTCATAGTTTATTGTAAATTGAGTGGCGCCAGAGTCTATGCATGTGTATGAATACATACACATGTATACACATGTGCGTGCATATACTGTATGTGTGTGTGTGTGTGATAAAATGTTGATGTTTTTACAGACACAGAAACACCAGCGCCAAAATGTTCTTTCGTTTATTTTTTTTACTGAAATGTCGGAGCTGGCAGCCAGATTTGGGGGTTGGAGAAACAGAAAGAACCAGAGAAATGAAGAGAGAGAGAGAGATATACAGAGAGAGAGATACAGAGAGAGAGAGAGAGTATGAGACTGATGGCAGAGATAAAGTGGTGTAAAACTTCAGCGCTCTAACTTGTAGTGACGCCCAACCACCAGGGGGCACCAGCTACTGATAGTTTGCTTGTGTTTGTTGGTAGTTATGTGTTCATTCAGACATAAAACAATCACAAAAACCTGTTGGTGAAAACCCAGTCAGTTTTGGCAATAATACATCTTAAAGGTGCTGTAGGTAAGATTAAAGAGCTTTTGATTGAGTGTAATTAGTTAGAAATAGCAGAGAGAGAGAGAGAGAGAGAGAGAGAGGGAGAGGGAGGTGGAGGGAGGGAGGGAGGGAGAGAGAGAGGGAGAGAGAGGGAGGGAGTGGACATGTTGTTGTTTTCCTGGTTCTTTATAACCCTTGACCTGACAACACCTTTAACCACGCAGGACTCTGCTGCATATTTGTAGTTAAAAACGATGGAGAATCCTATGAAGGTACTGGGTCTTGGTACCGATGGGTCAGGTCGGTTTGAATGCGTTCCTCTCTGGTTCTCCAGCTGTATTGGTTCTGACCCAGCGAGAGAGCGTGGTTCCTCCAGACTGGTTCTGTGTTCACTCTGAAGACGAACATGAAACCAGATATTTAAAAACCCAGGTTAAGAAGAGAAGTGGGCGGTTCTGCTCGGTCCGTAGGAACAGCAGAAGCACAGCGTGCTCCACAGGCCCGGTCCATCCCCGGACCGGGCCTGTGGAAGGTCTGGTTCTCTGTCTTTTTTGTTTAGTTTTTTGTTCTTTCTAGAGAACGTGTCCGGTGTGGTCCACGGGTCGCGAGGCTGCCGTGCACACCCCAGCTCTCGTGCACGTTCCCGGCTCACGTGCAAGCCCCTGGCTCACGTGCACTGGTTTCCTAGGCGATCTGGCAGTCCTGATCCCGCCCCCTCCATGGAGAGAGATCTGAGCTCTCTGATTGGAGGGCTCTGGAAGACCAGCTGACCAATGGCATCACAGCCTCATCACTCCAGTTACCTGAGGAGACAAACCACAATAGTATACAAATATTATATAACGTCATCAGAAGATTGTAGTTTGTACTTTTTGTGTTTCTATATTTGGATTCCTGCTGGTGGGAGGTCAGAGGTCGTGCCATATCACGCGACAATCGCTTTTAGCCTCGGCTCTGAACGCACATTAAAAACGGGTGTGAGATTGGAATTGCAACGAGAGATCTTTCCTCCGTCTGAATAGGCGGGCGGTTGTGAGAGAGGGAGAGAGAGAAAGGGGGGAGGGGGGAGAGACTTACTGTAACGTTGAAGACCACCGCCGCTACGTCTGAGACTCCGCCTCCTCTGGATCTGACCCCGCCCTCATGAGAATGCTCTTGATTGACAGGTAGGTCTCCTCCTCGGGGTCGTAGTAGTAGAACTTCCTCAGGTAGGAGATCAGAGGTCTGCACACACACACGCACACACACACACACACACACCACACACACAACACACACACACACACAGAGGCACGCACAAACGCACACACACACATTGTGTATTACTTGGGAAGGGGCAGGTCCTGGATATAGTAATATAGTAGTATAGTAGTAGTATAGTAGTAGTATTGTAGTAGTAGTATAGTAGTAGTATAGTAGTAATATAGTAGTAGTATAGTAGTAGTATAGTAGTAGTAGTACTTGGGCAGGGGCAGGTCCTGGATATAGCAATATAGTAGTATAGTAATATAGTAGTATAGTAGTAGTATAGTAGTAGTATCGTAGTAGTAGTAGTAGTAGTATAGTTAGTAGTAGTATAGCAGTAATATAGTAGTAGTATAGTAGTAGTAGTACTTGGGCAGGGGCAGGTCCTGTATATGGTCGATCCGGACCATCTGTCGGAGGCGGAAGCGGCAGAGGTGCTGCAGGGTCTTCAGGTTCCGGAACCGGGACACCGGGAACAGGAGCTGGACCGGGGTGGGGGGCAGGCCTGCACACATACACACACACACACACACACACACACACATACACACACACACTCACACACACACACACACACACACACACACACACACACACACACACACATACTCCCTTAAGGGGTGAGCCCAGAGTGTTTGGGGGCTGTCTGAGGGGGTGCTGGCCGGCCTTACCTGGCACCCTGGAGCGCAGGAAGTAGAGGAACTTGCCGCTCTTGGAGTGCAGGACGGCGCGCTCGATGAACTCCACCACCGAGTGGCAGCGGTCCTCCAGCCGCGGGTGGCACCACAGGCTGAACGTACCTGCAACAGCCAGGAACCAGTCAGTCAGGAACCAGTTGGCCAGGAACCAGTCAGTCAGGAACCAGCCAGGAACCAGCCAGCCAGGAACCAGCCAGCCTGCTGCAACACCCAGACACACATCAGCCAGGAACCAGCCAGCCAGGGACCAGTCAGCCAGGAACCAGCCAGGAACCAGCCAGCCTGCTTCGTCTATTCACCACCTTGTCAAGCACTTTGTTTGGTTTTGGGTGTTGGGTGAAAGCTGTTATATTAATAAAATGATTATTATGTGGTGATTTTGTATCTACCGCATATAAATAAAGTTTTTATGATGGAGTGATGACTCAATAATGATCAACAATGATCTGAATCAATGTGCGACAAATCTAACATGAACAACAATGGTCAACAACTCAGACGTTTCCATGACGCAGAATCTATCTGCTCCAAGCACCACAGAATAATATTTTATATGAAATTATAACATGATATAACATTACAGCTGAAAGAAATGAATCATTGTGTGTAATCATTGTTGCTAAGCAGTGGTAAAGCATGGAGCTAGTACTAGTACTAGGTAGTAATACTGTGTTAGTACTCACCCCGGTAGTGTTAGTGCTCACCCCGGTAGTGTTAGTGCTCACACCGGTCATGTTAGTACTCACCCCGGTAGTGTTAGTGGTCACCCCGGTAGTGTTAGTACTAACCCCAGTAGTGTTAGTATTCACCCCGGTAGTACTCCATGCGGGTGTTAGTGCTCACCCTGGTAGTGTTAGTACTCACCCCGGTAGTGTTAGTACTCACCCCAGTAGTGCTCCATGCGGGTGTTAGTACTCACCCCGGTAGTGCTCCATGCGGGTGTTAGTACTCACCCCGGTAGTGCACCATGCGGGTGTTAGTACTCACCCCGGTAGTGTTAGTACTAACCCCGGTAGTGTTAGTACTCACCCCGGTAGTGTTAGTACTAACCCCGGTAGTGTTAGTACTCACCCCGGTAGTGCTCCATGCGGGTGTTAGTACTCACCCCGGTAGTGCTCCATGCGGGTGTTAGTACTCACCCCGGTAGTGCTCCATGCGGGTGTGGTGTGTGACGCCCTGCGAGCGGAAGCTGAGGCTCAGGATGTATCGAGGGTCGGAGCTGTCCCTCACCAGGAATGATCCGTCCAGTCTGCCCTGAAGCTTCATCTCAGCATCCTCCCAGTTCATAGGACCCCAGTACCAGCCACACTAACATGACACAACATGATATAACATGACACAGGACCCCAGTACCAGCCACACTAACATACTACATACAACAGAAAGAAAGACAGACAGACAGACAGACAGACATAGAGTTATAGAGAGATAGACAGCACTGTGTTACCTTCTCCAGCTCCCTCAAGCTGGCGGTGAAGTTGCTAGCTTCCGGCCGCCGCAGCGGACAGAGCATCGGGGGTGGGGCCACGCGCATGGAGGGCGGGGCCATCCGGAGGGCGGGCTGCGCGTTGGCCT
Organism: Coryphaenoides rupestris; assembly: GCA_002895965.2. NCBI lineage: Eukaryota > Metazoa > Chordata > Actinopteri > Gadiformes > Macrouridae > Coryphaenoides > Coryphaenoides rupestris. The sequence continues at coordinate 191,731 of PIJE02000241.1, read as the reverse complement.
GTGATTGGCTGGAATGAGGCAGTGCACGCAGGAAGGCGTCTGGGACAACAGAGAGGAGGAGTTCCAGGAGTGAGTGTTGCTATAGTTACATACATCCAGCTACACACTGGAGCAACTCTAATATGAACCATGACTTGTGACTCACGGATGTTGAATCAGCAAAACACAGACAGACACACGGAACGCCACGCCTCCATTCATAATATGATAATCTAAACCGCGGCAGTAGCTCAGGAGGTAAGAGCTTGTTGCCGCCTGTTGCCAGACAACAAGAGGTTGTCTGGCAACAGGAAGGTTGCTGGTTCGTCCCCGGCTCCCACCCCCCCCCCTCCTAGCTAAGTGTGGAGGTGTCCCTGAGCAAGACACCACCTAACCCTACCTGCTCCTCCTAGCTAAGTGTGGAGGTGTCCCTGAGCAAGACACCACCTAACCCTACCTGCTCCTCCTAGCTAAGTGTGGAGGTGTCCCTGAGCAAGACACCACCTAACCCTACCTGCTCCTCCTAGCTAAGTGTGGAGGTGTCCCTGAGCAAGACACCACCTAACCCTAAATGCTCCTCCTAGCTAAGTGTGGAGGTGTCCCTGAGCAAGACACCACCTAACCCTACCTGCTCCTCCTAGCTAAGTGTGGAGGTGTCCCTGAGCAAGACACCACCTAACCCTACCTGCTCCTCCTAGCTAAGTGTGGAGGTGTCCCTGAGCAAGACACCACCTAACCCTACCTGCTCCTCCTAGCTAAGTGTGGAGGTGTCCCTGAGCAAGACACCACCTAACCCTACCTGCTCCTGACGTGTTGGTTGTTACCTTGCATGGTTGGCACCGCCGTCGGTGTATGAATGGGTGAATGTGAGGCAATACTGAGCTTTGGATGACAGAGCTAGATAAATGCAACCCATTCACCATTTTTAAACAAAAATCTGCTCAAATGAAAATGAACAACTGGACCATTCAGAACCTCAGAGTGTCCAGCTGGGTCTGTGTTGTGTAAACCATCAGTATGAGCAAGCGTTGGACCGACTGGACGATGGTACCGGTGACATCATTAATACTGAGCCCAGAAAGGCCATGACATGATCTACACATCACGACCCTGTGAGAGGGGCGGCCATGTTGGAAGGCTTTGTGTTGACAGACAGCAGATGTGTGGGTGTCTGCCGGCCACAGAACGTCTCCCTCAGGAGATAACAGACCGCAACGCCGCTGCTAATCTCCTCCTCGTCACCATGGAAACACCTCGTAAAGGTCCCAACACCCGCCGGCCGGCTCTAAGGCGCATCAATGTGACCATAGCGCCCAAGCCCCCCTCTCCCCCCGCACCTAGCCGTTCAGAGTCGCCGCCCTCCAAAATAAAAGCCCCCCTGGCGACTCTTACCGTTGAGGCTGACACTGTGCTGGAGGGAGGGGGGGGAGGGGGGAGGAGGGGGGGAGGGGCAAGGGGGAGGGACTGCAGGGACGCCCCCATGGAGCTGACCAAGAAGGACCCAGGCTCCGCCCTCCGATGTCGTCTGGAACAGCACCAGGGGTGGAGGAGGAGGAGGAGGAGGTGTAGGAGAAGGAGGTGGAGGAGGTGTGGGAGAAGGAGGAGGTGGAGGAGGTGTAGGAGAAGGAGGTGAAAGAGGTGTAGGAGAAGGAGGAGGTGGAGGAGGAGGTGGAGGTGGTGTAGGAGAAGGAGGTGGAGGAGGTGGAGGAGGTGGGTGAGGAGGTGGAGGAGGTGGGGGAGGAGGTGGAGGTGGTGAGGAACGGTGAAGGACAAAGGAGAGAGTTAGGAGTTAGGAGTTAGGAGTTAGGAGTTAGGAAGCAAGTAAACCAAGTGAAGGAGAGGAAAGTCCAGATACTGATAGGATAGGAAGTAGGGAGGGGAGGGAAGGGAGGAAGGAGACTATTTCAGTGCCAGGTGTGCAGTGTTACCCACAGGTGTGTCCCCTCCCCCCCATCCCACGCACTGCCTGATCCCCTGCTGGGTTAGTTACTGGCTGGTCAAGTCCTGTCAGCTGGGTTAGTTACTGGCTGGTCAAGTCCTGTCAGCTGGGTTAGTTACTGGCTGGTCGAGTCCTGTCAGCTGGGTGAGTTTACTGGCTGGTAGAGTCCTGTCAGCTGGGTGAGTTACTGGCTGTAAGACGTCCTGTCAGCTGGGTGAGTTACTGGCTGGTAGAGTCCTGTCAGCTGGGTGAGTTACTGGCTGGTAGAATCCTGTCAGCTGGGTGAGTTACTGGCTGGTAGAGTCCTGTCAGCTGGGTTAGTTACTGACTGGTCGAGTCCTGTCAGCTGGGTTAGTTACTGGCTGGTCGAGTCCTGTCAGCTGGGTTAGTTACTGGCTGGTCGAGTCCTGTCAGCTGGGTTAGTTACTGGCTGGTCGAGTCCTGTCAGCTGGGTGAGTTACTGGCTGGTCGAGTCCTGTCAGCTGGGTTAGTTACTGTTACCACAGGTGTGTCCCCTCCCCCCCATCCCACGCACTGCCTGATCCCCTGCTGGGTTAGTTACTGGCTGGTCAAGTCCTGTCAGCTGGGTTAGTTACTGGCTGGTCGAGTCCTGTCAGCTGGGTTAGTTACTGGCTGGTAGAGATACCTGAGAAGGTAACTGAAGCCACGCCCCTACAACCCTGCCCAATTCCAATGTTACTATGACGATGAAATGTGAGGTTCACTTCCATTGCATGTGATCACAATAAAAAATAAAATAATCATTTGATCAGTTAAATGTATTATTAGGATGATGATGACGATGATGACGATGATGATGAAGACAGAATCCTGGCGTTACCTAGGAGACTGAGACTGCGTCGTGGGGGGGGTGGCGGCGTGGGGGGGCGGGGCATGTTCACCCCCCGACGAGAAATATCCACCAGGGACACTGTCTCACCTGAGAGAGAGAGAGAGAAGAGAGAGAGAGAGAGAGAGAGAGAGAGAGAGAAAGAGAGAGAGTGTGTAAATGTTGAGACCAAATGATTCCAGAACTTCAGCCACAACTCCCAAATCTGTCTCCTGCCAGACCCTCCATCTCTCTCTCTCCATCACCCCACCTCTCTCTCTCCATCCCTCCACCTCTCTCTCTCCATCACCCCACCTCTCTCTCTCCATCCCTCCACCTCTCTCTCTCCATCCCTCCACCTCTCAGGATAGAGGTTGGAGGCTGAAAGAGGTTCATGATGGAGAAATGGGTGGAGGAGAGGTAGGAGGAGGAGCAGGAAGAGGAGGAGCACGAAAAGGAGGAGGAGGAGGAGGAGAAGGAGCAGGAGGAGGAGGAGCAGGAGGAGGAGGAGAAGGAGGAGGAGGAGGAGGAAGAGGAGCTTCTTACCAGCGAAGGTGGAGAGGGAGGCTGGAGAGAAGGCACTGTGAGTCCGGGTCAGTCGACACCGACCGGACCTGAGGAACCAGAGTGGACCGTTACACACACACACACACACACACACACACACACACACACACACAGAGCATAACCTCATAAACATCAACGCCTCACCTGTCTGGGTCCGGCCCCGTCCCCCCACCCCCGCCCACCACCACGTCCACCAGACTTCCTGTGGACCCGCCCCCTCCCACCCCCGCCCGGGGCCCGGGGTCCAGCAGGTGAGCTGAGCCGCAGCTCTTGGTCCGGAACATTCTGCTGAGGCGGCCCCTCAGGGAGACACTCCTCCGCTTGGCCCCGGGGACCTTGAGGGTGGTGTCGGCCAGACCCCCGCCCCGGGAGGTGGGGGCGCGGCGTGGCGTGGGGGCGGAGCCGGGCGTAGCGGGGGCGGAGCAGGGGGGGGAGCCCACCACGCCCGGGGGCGGGGAGGAGGAGGAGGAGGAGGATGAGGAGGAGGAGGAGGGGCGACGGCAGGTGTGTGACTCCTCCTCCCTCCTGGTGAGCTCCGCCTGGAGACTCCCCAGGGAGAAGGACCCCGACATCTTCGCCAAGGCCTCCCGCTTGCGGTGGAGCAAGAAGTCACAGCGTTCCCCCTCCTCCTCCTCCTCCTCCTCCCCCGCCCCTAGCCCCTCCAGGACCAGCAGGGCGTCGCTGGTCTCCGTCGGGTCGTCCCCGGGGTCCAGCGCCACCCCCAACGGGGTCCCGGACGTGCCGTGTGAGCCGCCCCCCTGACAGGAGCAGGTGGGCCCGGTAGTCCCGCCCCCCTGACAGGAGCAGGTGGGCCCGGTAGTCCCGCCCCCCAGCGACCCGAGGCGCCGCGCCAGGTCCTTGAGCACGGAGCCCTGCGGGGCGCCGGCCGGGCAGTCCCACCGCGCGTTGATCAGCGCCAGGCGGCGGGACTTCTCCTCCGACAGCAGCAGCGGCCACCTCTCCGCCGGGTCCGAGGCCGCCGTGGGGAGGGACCGGCGCGGCGGGCGGACCCCCCAGCGGTCCCGGCCGGGGCTCCTCGACCCCGCGTCGCCGCCGCCGCCGCCGTTGCCCATGTTGCCGTGGACGCTGAACGCGGGGTCGGAGCGGGAGAAGCCGCGCGTCTTGGCGAACCCCAGCGGTGGCCGGTCGGGCTGCCGGTCATCATGATGTCCGCCCATCATGATGTCGGGGAAGAGCAGCAGCCGCGGCCGCAGCCCGCCAAGGCCCCGGCAGGCAGCGGGGACCTCCGCCGCCGCCGCCTGGGCCTCCACGGAGCTCTGCGGGAGGGACGGCACGGAGAGCGAGGTCCGGGTCCGGGTCCGCCCCGCGGCAGGTGGTCCCGCTCCCTCCGGTCCCGTGGCGCTCAGAGGCGTGAGGCCCGACGACCCCCCCGCCCCGCGCTCCTCCTCCTGCTCACCCGCGGCGACCAGGAGGCGCATCAGGACGAGGTCGGGCGGCGGCGGCGGCCTCCGTTCCTGCGCGGCGCTGCTCGTCATCGCGAAGGGAGAACCGCCGCGGCGTCACATCGCCCCAGCAGAAGGTCTCTGGGCTCTGGGAGGAGGGTGGGGGGGACGATGCTGCTGCTGCTGCGGACTCTAGCAGCGGAGCGCCGAGGGTCTCATCAGGACCACCTCCCGCATCCCCGATCCCCCGTCCGCTAACACGACGACCCGGCGGGTCAACATCCGGCCTGAATATACCCGAGAATAAAGGAATGAATGAGCGTCTCTCTCTCTCTCTCTCTCTCTCTCTCTCTCTCTCTCTCTCTCTCTCTCTCTCTCACACACACACACACACACACACACACACACACACACACCACACACACACACACACACACTCTCTCTCTCTCTCCTCACTCTCTATCGCTCTCCCTCATCTCTCTCTGTCTCCTCTCTCCTCACTCTCTCTATCTCTCTCTCTCATCTCTCTCTCTCTCCTCACTCTCTCTATCTCTCTCTCTCATCTCTCTCCTCACTCTCTATCTCTCTCTCCTCACTCTCCCCCCCTCTCTACCTCTCTCTCTCTCCAAGCCCCACCCTCTCTCTCCCTCCCCCCTTCTCCCCCCCTCCCTCCCTCTCTCTCTCTATTCTCTCTCTCTCTCTAAGCCCCACCCTCTCTCTCCCTCCCTCTCTCTCTCTCTCCCCCCTCCCTCCCTCTCTCTCTCTCCCCCTCCCCCCTCTCTCTCTCTCCCCCCTCTCTACTTCTCTCTCTCTCTCTCTCTCTCTCTCTCTCTCTCTCTAAGCCCCACCCTCCATCCGTTCATCACCAGATGATGCTGCGGTCGGTTCTCATTATTACACTGAGCCTACATATGATGTCTTATAAAGATAATCAAATATAATATAGCATATTATCCGGTCGAGCGTATGACTCCATTATAACAGGCCGATTCACCTGAGCGATGAACGTGTATGAAAGTATAATCATATTATTAAACTGTAGTGTAGACACATATATACAAATATATAGAATAGAAAACACGTGCTTGGATGCGTTCATTTGATCAGGGACGTTTTAGCAGAATGTTGTTCATGTTGGTGTAGTAACACCGGTCAACAGACAGATGGCGCTGCAGGGCATCAGATAATACGAGTGGTAGCTGTGTGTGAGTGTGTAGAAATGTAGGCCTCATATAGTGTAGGATGAAGGATGGTAGGATGAAGATGAGGATGACTATGGGGGGTGAAGTTCAACGCACATACACTCATGTGTGTTGATGTGTGTGTGTAAGTATATTAAATATAAAAACAATTAATTAATGTGATGAACACATTCATGCATCAATAGTTCAATGCAGGACTTTTACTTGTAACTTGTATACTTCAGTAGTGTGTAGTGTGTGTGTGTGTGTGTGTGTATCAGTTTTGTTGCCATGGTCACATGAACCTTCATCTGATTCTCTTTCCATCTCTGTCTCTCTACCTCGCTCTCTCTCTCTTACACACACACGCTCGCGCGCACACACACATGCACACACACACACACACAACCCACTCAGGATGCAGGGTGGTGGCTTGTTGGCTGAGTGAAGAGATCAATAAATACCTGTGTGTGTGTGTGTGTATGTGCGTGCGTGCGTGCGTGCGTGTGCATGTGCGTTTGTGTGTGTGTGTGTGTGTGCGTGCATACGTGTGTGTGTGCGTGCTTATGCATGCGTGCGTGCTTATGTGTGTGTGTGTGTGTTAGAGAGGATGAGGTTAAGCTCCGCTAGATTCGGGCGTCCATTAAGAATTACCGCCTGCTGGATTAACCCCCCCCCCTCCTCCCATATCCAGGATGATGCTCTCTTCACGTCCACAACTTTACACACCGGGACACGGCCACAACGTGCACTAATACGTGCACTCTCACCCCCCCCCCAGAGAGAGAAGAGGGAGAGAGAGAGAGGAGGAAGAGAGGAGAGGAGGCTAAAACAGGTCAAACAGAGTGATAGAGAGGAGAGAGGAGAGGAGGAGAGAGAGGAGAGGAGAAGAGAGAGGAGAGAGGAGAGGAGAGAGAATAGAGGGGAGAGAGGAGAGGAGAAGAGAGAGGAGAGAGAATAGAGAGGAGCGAGAGGAGAGGAGAAGAGAGAGGAGAGGAGATAAGAGGGGAGAGGAGAAGAGAGAGGAGTGAGGAGAGGAGAGGAGAAGAGAGAGGAGAGGAGATAAGAGGGGAGAGAGGAGAGGGGAGAGGAGAGATAATAGAGAGGAGAGAGGGGAGAGAGGAGAGGAGAGAGGAGGATCAGGTGTCTCCGCCCCCCGGCAGAGGAGCGAGAAGCAGGACCCTTCATCCCTCTCCTGTCGTCGCCTCATCCTCCTCTCCTCCTCCTCCTCCTCCTCCTCTTAAGCCGTGGAATCCCCCAACTCTGGGACATCCCTCCTCCTGCCTCTCCTCTCCCCTCCCCTCCCCTCCTCCTCCTCCTACCCCCCGCCGTGGCTCTGTGTTCGGCGTGTCGCAGAGCTTTTCTCTCTCTCTCTCTCTCTCTCTCTCTCTCTCTCTCTCTCTCTCTCTCTCTCGCTCTCTCTCGCTCTCTCTCTCGCTCTCTCTCTCGCTCTCTCTCTCGGTGTCCTCACGTCTCCTGTACCAGCGCTGCTACCGGGAGACGATCCCAGAGGTCTGGAGGAGTGTTTCAATACGCTGACAGAGTCCTGACCAAGTCCTCCGGGAAGCAACACACTGCAGGATTAATTGCATGTGAGTGTGTGTGTGTGTGTGTGTGTTTTGATCTGTGAGCGCAGTGTGTGTGACCACCACACACCTGCTGCTTCTGCTGCTGCTGCTGCGGTCGCCGTGGAAACGATGGACAGGACGCAGCATGCAGCGACGAGACGGGAGCCGTCGACACCCTCCAGACCCCCCCGCTGGGACCATGTGATGCTTTCCCTCTCCTGGTGGATATCTGAGCATCATGTCACCCCTCGCCTCCCCCCTGCTCTCCTCTGAGTGACAGCATGAGTCCTGCTCCCCTGCTCCCTCTCCTCCTCCTGCCTCCCCTGCTCCTCCTCCTCCTCCTCCTCCTCATCACACTCTCCGGCGAGCTCACCTCAGGGGCCGCGGTGGGGATGGGGGCGGTGGAGAACCGGACCCTGGTAGACCCTCTGCTGAACGGTACCGGGGCAGCCCTCCCGGCCACCGAGGGACCCCCCGCCACCGAGGAACCGGACCTCTCGTCGGTAGTCGAGAGCTTCCTGTACAGCGGAGACCCGGCGGTGCTGGCCCCGCATCGCTGCTCCCGGGGCTACCGGCCGGCCGCCCGGGGCCGCCGGCTGCCGGGGGGGCTCTCCGGGCCGCTGGGGCCGGCGGTGGACGGGCTGGCCAACGCCGCCAACTTCCTGAACTTGGTGTTCCAGGCCAGCGACCTGCGGGAGGCCAGCGTGGCGGAGGACATGGAGTGGTACCACGGCATGACCCGGGCGCTGCTGGAGACGCAACCCCTGGTCCGCCGGGCCCTGCTCACCTTCGACGCCGAGCCAGACGCCCCCGCGCCCCAGCTGGTGCTGCTGGCCTCGCGGGGGCCCGGCTTCAGGGGCTGCGGCACCATCCTGCTGCAGGACCGGACCAGGACCTGGGGGACCCTGCACCCCCCGGGCCCTGCCGGCAGACGCGATGACGCCTGGTTCTCCGGCCTCAAGTTCCCGCCGCCGGACGGCCCGTCGCTGGCGGCGATGTCCAAACGGACGCTCCTCAATGACCTCGCCACCCTGGACACGCCCAAGTGGGGGCGAGGCGACAGCTACGTGACCAATCGCAGCGGGGTGTGGTGGGCCGACGCCCCCTTCCTGGAATGCGAGGACGGCCGCTTCCTGCCGGCCTGGCTGCTGACTCTGTCCACCGCCTTCTACGGCCTCAAGCCCGACCTCACGCCCGAGTTCAGGTCTGGAGGCATCCGCAACGCACTGCAACACACTACACACACTGCAACACACTACACTACAACACACTGCAACACACTGCATGCACTGCAACACACTACAACACAGTACACTGCAACACACTACACTACAGCACACTGCAACACACTGCAACATACTACACTGCAACACATTGCAACACACTACACTACAACACACTGCAACACACTACACTACAACACACTGCAACACACTGCAACACACACTGCAACACACTACACACACACACTACACACTACAACACACTGCAACACACTACACTGCAACACACTATGACGCAACACAATAACATCACAACACAATAACATCACACCACAATAACATCACAACACAATAACATCACAACACAATAACATCACAACACAATAACATCACAACACAATAACATCACAACACAATAACATCACAACACAATAACATCACAACACAATAACATCACAACACAATAACATCACAACACAATAACATCACAACACAATAACATCACAACACAATAACATCACAACACAATAACATCACAACACAATAACATCACAACACAATAACATCACAACACAATAACATCACACCACAATAACATCACAACACAATAACATCACAACACAATAACATCACAACACAATAACATCACAACACAATAACATCACAACACAATAACATCACAACACAATAACATCACAACACAATAACATCACAACACAATAACATCACAACACAATAACATCACAACACAATAACATCACAACACAATAACATCACAACACAATAACATCACAACACAATAACATCACAACACAATAACATCACAACACAATAACATCACAACACAATAACATCACAACACAATAACATCACAACACAATAACATCACACCACAATAACATCACAACACAATAACATCACAACACAATAACATCACAACACAATAACATCACAACACAATAACATCACAACACAATAACATCACAACACAATAACATCACAACACAATAACATCACAACACAATAACATCACAACACAATAACATCACAACACAATAACATCACAACACAATAACATCATCAACGTGAACGCGTCCGCTTCATCTTGTTTAGGTCTTCTTCTGCTGTTCTTGTTCCTTAATGGCGGTCGACAAACAGAGTTTATGTGCTTTATCGGCACCTTCTGGATTGGAGTGTGACTCAGACGTATTCGTCGTATGGCTGCACGTACCGAACCGTGAGGTCCATACCGTGAAGTCGCGGGACGAATACACGTACCGTTACACCCCTACTTCCTACATAATAACAAAACAACAAACAAATCAAAGCAAGATAAAAGCAGGCAGCGATTTGCTCTTCATTATTAGCACTCAGTCAGTCAGACACCTGCTACTACTGCTAATGTTTCAGGTTAAATGGATCTTTGGTTATAATATGATATATGATAATATCATATCATATGATTTTAGACTCTTGGTTCTATGTTCTAAGGTTGTAGATAATATGATTTTAGATTCTTGGTTCTATGGGTGATTCAACGTTTCTAACCAAACAAACCTTGCTAGATCTTCACAAACTTCACAAAGCTTTAAGGACCAGCATGACCCTGCCTCATCCAATCACGTCTCTGATCTCCCCGTTACTCCTCATGGAGTGTGTGGAGTAAGAGCTGTGATTGGATGAGGAAATCAGACATGTGATTGGACGGCCAGATCGGAGCTGTGATTGGACAGGGAGCTGGAGAGCGCATGACATTTAAAAGACAGACCTCTGAAAGGCCAAGTTTAAGTTCATGCTGAAACCATTCAATACAACTAATTAGAAACACATACACCACTGTGTGTGTGTGTGGTGTGTGTGTGTGTGTGTGTGTGTGTCCAGGGGTGTGATCCGCGTTGATGTGGACATCCAGAGCTTCGACGTGGACCAGTGTGCGGTGGTAGATGGCTGGTTCGCAGACACACACCAGTGCAATCGCACCTCCATGGAGGTAACCACCCACCCCCCTCAGCTCTCTCCTGGGTTAGTCTGGTGGCGGCGGTGTAGGGTCCATCATAGCACCCCCATGCTCATCCATCTCTCCTTATGGTTCCATACTTATGGTTACTCCAGAGTGTCAAGTGCCAGGACACCTCGACACTTATGGTGCGTTCCATTTATACCTCGGAAGTCGGAACTGGGAATGACGTCAAACCCGAGTTGACCGCGTTCCAGTTAACAAGTCGGAAAACCCAGATGGACCCCTTGTTGTCGATAAATCACTTGGCCCATAAATAATCTCACCTGTAAAGCCCTTTGAGACTGTATTGTGATTACGGGCTATACAAATAAAATTGAATTGAATTGAATTGAATAACAACGTATTATGCGGCATTATGCGCATACAGACACCGTCGCAACATGTCCACAGGTAGAAGTTGAAAAGTCATCTCCCCTCTCCGGCCAAACGTTCTGTTGGTCCGAGAGCGCAAAACCAGGCTGGGAGTCTTGACTTCAATGAGCCCAGCCTGCAGCCGACCCTAATGTCCAGAGGTACGGTTTATATGCCAGGCAATAAGGACAGCTTGGACCACAGGCAATCGAAATAAGACTTGAGGAACTTGGACCAACCCACCCCCCCCCACCCCCTGCCCCAACCTCCCCCCATCCCATCATCTCGTCTATTTAAAGATGGCCGCCCGGTGGCGGTGGGCTGTGAGATGATCTGTGGGATTAGACGATAATCCGTCAAATCCAACCCCAACTCTCCCTCTACTCCAGGTCACACCCAGTCCTCTCCATCCAGTCCTACCTCACCCTCCACCCCAGGACACACCCACCATCACCCAGAACCCTCTCCAAGTCCCAGGTCCCAGCCTGACCCATCCTTTCCCAAAGCCAGATCCCCCATGTCTGGGACCACACGAGCACCCAGAGTGTCTGACCCACTTGGTTTGGTTCTGGGTCACCTGATCCGTCCCGTCCGTTCCGTCCTGCTCGTTAATCATCATAAAAGCTCAGAACACACCTCTCACAGTGGTGGCAGGACCTGTGATTGACGGGCGATGACGTAAGGCTGGGGTTAGCGTGGACGGGATGATTGCGATTTTGAAAAAGCAAGCAGAGTCGGTATTGCGCTAAATATAATCACCGAAACAGACAGCGGTGTTGACACCACTGAACCCTCTCTCTTGTTGGAGAAGCATTTTGGCTTGGACTGCGACCTAAGGTGTCATCGTAGGCAACATGACGCCAAGTACGGCAGAACGAGGAGCACCATCAGGTGGCCTGCCCTGGTCTGAAGGTTCTGGACCAGGAGGGGATGAGGAGCCTCAAGGTTCTGCTCCTCACCTCCTCACCTGAGCAGGTGTCCATGAGATCAGAGCGACGGTTTCCTGTTCAGCTTCAGTTATCTGAGACGTGTCCCGTCGTACGGCGACCGCAGGAAACACTCATCACACCGCGGCCGATTCAACACCAGTTGAATTTACATACAAGACAACACATACGTACGCAATACACACACACACATACGTACACACACACCAGTTCTATACATACACACGTGCACACAGATCAGTGTGCACGTGCACACTTCACACAGTTTGATGGTGTGTGTGTGTGTGTGTGTGTGTGTGTGTGTGTGTGTGTGTGTGTGTGTGCGTGTGTGAGAGGATTTGCCTGAAATAAAGGATAATGTTCTAGTGAAGGAATTACACCTCCATTTAGATTTTACTTAGGGGGGGGGTGGGGCTACAGCCTCACCTGGCCCAGTTAGAGTCTGGGGGGGTGGGGCTACAGCCTCACCTGGCCCAGTTAGAGTCCAACAAACCAACTTTCACCTAGGTATGCTACACAGTGTTTTCAGACATACTGTAGTTTGGACATGGGGGTGAGGGGGGGGGGGGGGTGGGGGGGGCGGGGGTCTCACCTGTCTGCTGGTCCAGAGTATAGAAGCCCTCCTTACAGCGGCAACAGTACTGACCCAGTCGGAAACCCTGGCCTGTGATTGGCTCACACTGAGGGAGAGAGAGAGCCAGAGAGAGAGACAGAGAGAGAGACAGACAGACAGACAAAGAGAGAGAGAGAAAGAGAGAGAGAGAGAGAAAGAAAACGTTTTAAAAGTCACAGGTTCGCGGTCCCTGAAATACGTTATATATGATATAAATATATAATATACATCATTGATAATATTTATATAATATCATACAAGGACTCCATTCCTTACAGTCTGGTTGCAGACCCCCCCCCCCACTCCGCTATCTGCCTCCCACTCTCTCTCTCTCCATCTCTCTCCTCGCCCCACCCTCGGTCTCTCTCTCTCTGGTCTGTGGTCCCTCTCTCTTTCTCTCTCTCTCTGGTCTGTGGTCCTCTCTCTCTCTCTCTCTCTCTCTCTCTCTCTCTCTCTCTCTCTCTCTCTCTCTCTCTCTCTCTCTCCCTCTCTCTCTCTCTCTCTCTCTCTCTCTCTCTCTCCATCTCTCTCCTCGCCCCACCCTCGCTCTCTCTCTCTCTGGTCTGTGGTCCCTCTCTCTTTCTCTCTCTCTCTGGTCTGTGGTCTCTCTCTCTCTCTCTCTCTCCCTCTCTCTCTCTCTCTCTCTCTCTCTCTCTCTCTCCCTCTCTCTCTCTCTCTCTCTCTCTCCTCTCTCTCTCTCTCTCTCTCTCTCTCTCCTCTCTCTCTCTCTCTCTCTCTCCATCTCTCTCCTCGCCCCACCCTCGGTCTCTCTCTCTCTGGTCTGTGGTCCCTCTCTCTTTCTCTCTCTCTCTGGTCTGTGGTCTCTCTCTCTCTCTCTCTCTCTCTCTCTCTCTCTCTCTCTCTCTCTCTCTCTCTCTCTCTCTCTCTCTCTCTCTCCATCTCTCTCCTCGCCCCACCCTCGCTCTCTCTATCTCTGGTCTGTGGTCCCTCTCTCTTTCTCTCTCTCTGGTCTGTGGTCTCTCTCTCTCTCTCTCTCTCTCTCTCTCTCTCTCTCTCTCTCTCTCTCTCTCTCTCTCTCTCTCTCTCTCTCTCTCTCTCTCTCTCTCTCTCTCTCTCTCTCTCTCTCTCTCTCTCTCCCCCCCCAGACTCTAACTGGGCCAAGTGAGGCTGTAGCCCCCCACCCCCCCCCAGACTCTAACTGGGCCAGGTGAGGCCAATTAAGCCAGCCACCAAACACACACTGTTTACAAAAAAAGCCTTTTCTTTTGTGTGAAAAGATTTCAGCGACATGTTTTTCTGTCTGTCTGTGGGTGTGTATGTGTGTGTGTGTGTTTGTGCGTGTGTGTGTGTGTGTGCGTGTGTGTGTGTGTGTGTGTGTGTCTAGGTCCAGATGCGGGGGTGGGGGTGGGGGCGGGGGGGTCCTGCTACCCCTCCCTCCCCATCTGCCTGCCCTGCTGGCCGGGCTGCGCCCCCTGCCAGGACGGGAGGCCCTGCAGGGTCCAGGAAGACTGGGTGCTGCGCTCCGCCATGATGGCCGCCCAGGGTGCCTTCATGGTCCTCATCTTCATCAGCATGGCGACCGCCTACCGACACCGCCGCTCCAAGGTGGGGGTCAGGTGTCAGGGGTCACTGTTATTCATTAATTTATCAGACATATGATTGTTGTACCTAGAAGCAGCCTTAATGTGAACTGGTTCATATAACCTCCCTCCCTCCCTCCCTCCCTCTCTCCTCCCTCCCTCCCCCCTCCCCCTCCCTCCTCCCCCTACAGAGGATCCGGGCGTCGGGGCTCCTCCTCCTGGAGACCATCTTGTTCGGCTCACTGCTGCTCTACTTCCCTGTGAGTCCAGACAGGAAGTGATGTCACACGGTGGCGCTCCAGACAGGAACTGATGTCAGACGGTGGCGCTCAGACACTCAGACACCTGCAGTCTGGGGGCCAGAGGCTGCGTGGGGTTGCTAGGCAACATGTAGGGAGACAGACAGAGACAGAGGTACAGACAGACAGACATGGAGACAGACAGAAAGACAGACAGACATGGAGACAGACAGGCAGACAGGTAGATAGGCTGGCAGACAGAGACAGAGACAGGCAGAGAGACAGACAGACAGACAGGTAAACAGAGACAGACAGTGGTATTAGAAGTGAGATTAAAGTCCTTTCAGATTATGTGATAATGGACTATTATGAGGTGTGTGTGTGTGTGTGTGTGTGTGTGTGTGTGTGTGAGTGTGTGTGTGTGTGTGTGTGTGTGTGCGTACTCACAGTCGAGGATATGACCTCAGGGTGGGGGTGTGTTTTGTAACGATCCATCTGATTATTGATCAGGGATTTAGTGCACTTACGTATCTACGTAGGTCGTGGTTCTGGTGGGTGTGACGTGGTTCTGATGGGTGTGACGTGGTTCTGGTGGGTGTGACGTGGTTCTGGTGGGTGTGACGTGGTTCTGGTGGGTGTGACGTGGTTCTGGTGGGTGTGACGTGGTTCTGGTGGGTGTGACGTGGTTCTGGTGGGTGTGACGTGGTTCTGGTGGGTGTGACGTGGTTCTGGTGGGTGTGACGTGGTTCTGGTGGGTGTGACGTGGTTCTGGTGGGTGTGACGTGGTTCTGGTGGGTGTGACGTGGTTCTGGTGGGTGTGACGTGGTTCTGGTGGGTGTGACGTGGTTCTGGTGGGTGTGACGTGGTTCTGGTGGGTGTGACGTGGTTCTGGTGGGTGTGACGTGGTTCTGGTGGGTGTGACGTGGTTCTGGTGGGTGTGACGTGGTTCTGGTGGGTGTGACGTGGTTCTGGTGGGTGTGACGTGGTTCTGGTGGGTGTGACGTGGTTCTGGTGGGTGTGACGTGGTTCTGGTGGGTGTGACGTGGTTCTGGTGGGTGTGACGTGGTTCTGGTGGGTGTGACGTGGTTCTGGTGGGTGTGACGTGGTTCTGGTGGGTGTGACGTGGTTCTGGTGGGTGTGACGTGGTTCTGGTGGGTGTGACGTGGTTCTGGTGGGTGTGACGTGGTTCTGGTGGGTGTGACGTGGTTCTGGTGGGTGTGACGTGGTTCTGGTGGGTGTGACGTGGTTCTGGTGGGTGTGACGTGGTTCTGGTGGGTGTGACGTGGTTCTGGTGGGTGTGACGTGGTTCTGGTGGGTGTGACGTGGTTCTGATGGGTGTGACGTGGTTCTGGTGGGTGTGACGTGGTTCTGGTGGGTGTGACGTGGTTCTGGTGGGTGTGACGTGGTTCTGGTGGGTGTACCGTGGTTCTGGTGGGTGTGATGTAGTTTTAGTGGGGGTACCGTGGTTCTGGTGGGTGTGACGTGGTTCTGGTGGGTGTGACGTGGTTCTGGTGGGTGTGACGTGGTTCTGGTGGGTGTGACGTGGTTCTGGTGGGTGTGACGTGGTTCTGGTGGGTGTGACGTGGTTCTGGTGGGTGTGACGTGGTTCTGGTGGGTGTGACGTGGTTCTGGTGGGTGTGACGTGGTTCTGGTGGGTGTGACGTGGTTCTGGTGGGTGTGACGTGGTTCTGGTGGGTGTGACGTGGTTCTGGTGGGTGTGACGTGGTTCTGGTGGGTGTGACGTGGTTCTGGTGGGTGTGACGTGGTTCTGGTGGGTGTGACGTGGTTCTGGTGGGTGTGACGTGGTTCTGGTGGGTGTGACGTGGTTCTGGTGGGTGTGACGTGGTTCTGGTGGGTGTGACGTGGTTCTGGTGGGTGTGACGTGGTTCTGGTGGGTGTGACGTGGTTCTGGTGGGTGTGACGTGGTTCTGGTGGGTGTGACGTGGTTCTGGTGGGTGTGACGTTGTTCTGGTGGGTGTGACGTGGTTCTGGTGGGTGTGACGTGGTTATGGTGGGTGTGACGTTGTTGTCGTGTTCTGTGTCTCTCCAGGTGTTCATCCTGTCCTTCCAGCCCAGCACCTTCAGGTGCATCCTGCTGCGCTGGGTCCGGGTGACGGGCTTCTCCATTGTGTATGGGACTGTCACGCTCAAGATATTCCGGTCAGTCACATCTCTGGCCGGCTCTTTAGTTTAGTCGTTGGAGGTTGCTGGCCATTGTTGGATGAGGTCCGACCGGCCTTGGCAGATGCCGTATGCACGGGCCAACATTCTGTCGTTGGGGTTTGGTGTTTGTTGGGTGGTTGCGCACCTTAAGACACCTTTGGGTTTTCTTGCTCCTCTTCGTCACAGTGTTTTGAGGGTCTTCCTCTCGCGCACGGCCCAGCGGGTGACCTACATGTCCAGCATGCACGTGCTGAGGATCCTGGGCGTGATGCTGGTGACCGTGTGCTGGTTCCTGTGCGCGTGGACCGTGGGTGTGCTGCAGAACCGCGAGAGGAACATCCCCGTGCTGATCACGTCCGAGACAGTGGACGGACAGAGCTTCTCCGCATGCTCCCTGGACTGCTGGGACTACATGATGTCTGTGGGTGAGTCACAATGTCCAGACGCTAAGACACACCTCAGGAACCCTGAGGACCCCCCTCTGAGCTCACGCTGTCTCCACTATGTTGCACCTGTTGCAGTTCCTTCAACGTTACAAAAACAAAAATCATGCTTCAGGAAGCATTGGGCCAGACACTTGACCATTTATATCCTGAATTTCCCATCTGGGATTAATCAAGTCCTGTTTTATCTCATGTGGTCAAGGGAATGTAAAGAGTACTGGTATTGTCCTTAATCCAAATTTCAGTCCCAAAGTCCTTCACAGGCCCCATATCATAGACCCCTCACTCCAAACCTACTGTCAACCCTCAAAAGGACAAGCCAGAAGGAAGAAACTTAGAGAAGGAACCCAGGAGGTTAGGCATACAATGGACATATAATGGTAACAAAAACAACGGCACAGTCAGATTAAAAGTCAGCAAATTGTAAATTGTACAGTTTTATTGTGGATGGTATCGTGGAAAGCAGTAGATTAGTCATGAGTCTCCGGTGAACGAGAGATCCGATTCCGAGTTCACCCAGGGTTTCTTCTTGCAGCAGACCGCCTGCTGGGTGTGTGTGTTGTGTGTTGCGTGTCTCTGGTGATGACTGTGGTGTCCATGGTTCCCTGCCGCAGCCGAGCTGCTCTTCCTGTGCTGGGGGAGCTCCCTGTGCAGCGCGGTCAAGCCGGTGCCTTCTGCCTTCCACGAGCCTCGCTACATGGGCATCGCCATCCACAACGAGCTCCTGCTGTCCGCCGCCTTCCAGCTGCTCAGGTACCCCGAGCTCACCACCGCCTGGCATCGGCCTCAAAAGGGTTCACCTTTTGAACCCTTGGCCAATTGGTTAATGAAGCACATTAAGGGTACTTCAATCAAATTCAAGAGTAACCAAACAGTTTTAAACTGTCGTCGTACCCTTCTATTTATAAGCACTTGCATTAAGACACCAGAATGAGTCAAAGCAACACATTAACAAAACATAGACTAGATTAACAAAGACTAGCATCCTAAATGAGTCACAATTAGCACAAATGAAATTGCTCCAATAGATGGTTGTGTGTTTATAGTCTAGCTACATGGCCTGAGGTGTTTACTACTACTACTGTATTTACTGGTCCCTGGTGATCTACTGGTCATCATGAACCCACCTGGTACCTAGTACAACAACCTGGTACTGAGGGGCCCTCACTGCCCTGCTCTCCTGCAGCCCCCGGGGAATCAGACCATCGCTGGGTGATGCTCTACTGGACTGTGGAAATGTTTCTCCTCCATGACCCCCCCCCCCCCCCCCCACCAGGTTCATGTTACCATCGCTGCACCCTGATTGGATGCTGCTGCTGTCCTTCACACACACCCATGTGACCACCACAGTGACTCTGGTGCTGCTCTTCATCCCCAAGGTACCACTGTCCACCCTGCACTCACCTGGACAGGTGCGGTTTTACATACATCTCATTAAGGAGCTGAGGTTTGAACCCAGAACCTGTGTGTGTGTGTGTGTGTGTGTGTGTGTGTGTGTGTGTGTGTGTGTGTGTGTGTGTGTGCGTGGTAGTTCCTCCATGCCTCGCCGGCAGGGCGGGAGGAGATTGCAGCGGAGGTGTACGAGGATGAGGTGGACCTGAGGCGCTCGGGCTCCTACCTGAACAGCAGCTTCCAGTCAGCGTGGAACGACCACACCCTGGAGCCGGACGACATCCGGGTAAACCCGTCTACACCCCTAGAGCCGGGCTCATATCAGTACTCAGCCAAGAGTCCACAATATGTTAAAGAAAAATAATACCCAAATAAATGTAATTAAAATGTAAATAAAGTTCAAAGGTAGCACCATAAGGTAACAACACTCTTGGTCTCTAAATTCACTTTTTTAAATAATTATAATTTTCATCAGAAAGGCGATAACAACAATTGGTCATTGTTGTACATGTTGTATGACTAGTGTTTTGGTCTTGTCACCAACGACTCTCCTGATGTCCTGAACATCTACTGACACGTTTCTCCTTCTCTATTCTTCCCCTCAATCCCCTCAATCCAGGACGAACTGAAGAAATTGTATGTCCAGCTGGAGGTCCACAAGACCAAGAAGATGACCACGAACAACCCTCACCTCGCCAAGAAGAGGAGTTCCCGCCTCCCGGGCTTGGGCAGGTCTATCATCAAACGCATCGTGGAGATCCCAGAGTCTGTGAGCCGCCAGTGCAGCCGGGAGGACCGAGACTACGACCATTACGTGGCTCAGTCCGATTCCTTCAGGAGGGGCCCAGACGCCGTTAGCATCAGCTACAGGTCCATGAACACCCCCTCACCACTGATGCGGAAGTCCCACAGTGAGTATGACTACGCCAAGGAGCGGCAGGGCTCCATGCGGGACTCCACGTTGAGACCCAATGTATTCAAGAGGGCGTCTCAACGCTCTGAGACCGACTCCTTGGACATCCCACCAGGAGTCTGCAAGTCGGCCAGCGCCCAAAACCTGACCATAGACAACAACCTGCTGCATCCCGACCACACCAAGCTCCACAAGTCTCGGAGTCTCACCTCCACCAACAACCATTCCATGGAGACCGTGCCCGTGATGAACCGAGCCAACTCTTTGATCCCAAGGTCCAAGGAGCAGCTGACCATCAAGGAGCAGACAACCAGTGCTCTGCAGTCACAGTCCTTCGACAAGACAACAGTTTGTCCCTGGGATTCAGAGGATGAGCGATCTCTTGACAGGACCCAAAAGCACGTCAGCTATGCTTCTGGAGGCGTCAATGTCCACAGCCCAGACAGTTTGGTTCCCAAATCTCCCAAGCTCCATGTCTGTCCATGGGAATTTGCACCCCCTCCCGAGGCCTCACCTGCAGTGGAAAGGAGAGTGGAAGGGGAATGCGATCCAACAAAACCCAATTCTCATGTGTCTGCGAGTGCCCCAGGCACGCCAAGGCCAATGGTCTCAAAAGACCAACGAGTTTTCTCCTTCCGCAGCACAACTCAGAAGTGGTTGTCGGTGAAGGCCTTCATAGGATCTGTTGAATCCAATGATGCTCAGAGCAGAGGTGCAGGCTCCAAAAGAGGGAGTATTGTCTCACAACTCAGTCAAGAGAGCAATGCCACGACTCGGTCGGCACCAAGTGCAAATCTAGGTGTAGACAGGAAGATACTTCCAAAGAGAAGCTTGACCACGGTCGATGGGAAACCTTGCCTTGTTAAGCAAAGTGCAATCCGACTGTCATCTGGGGATTCCTGCGATCGGAGCCCAAGGAAGCCGATGTTCGTGAAGTCTGGCACCCACCTGTGGGAATCTGTGGAGATGCAGAAAGATGAGAATGTGTTCCCCTCCAGGCAGAACAGCATACGCAGCAATACAAGCTCCTGGGGAACCAGCGGAAGCCATTCGAGAACGCCCTCTACTCACAGAAGAGGCAGCATTCGACTTACACCCGCTAGGAATCCGTCTTCCACTGATGTATGTCCATGGGAGGTTCCACAAGGCCAAGCATTACAGAAACAACTTAGCGCAAAAAAAAATGTTTGTCCTTGGGAGGTGGAGGAAACTCAGGCATCTGAACGAACCAGTGTTTGTCCCTGGGAATACAGGGAACAGGAAACTATGAAAAGACAAGGGAGTGCTCATTCCAATGTTTGTCCTTGGGAAACGCAGGATATTCCTACAACTCCCAGGATCAATGTGATCCAGCAGTTGCAGTCGCAGTCGAGTCAGCAGTCTTTGGGCCGAACAGAAGACATATGTCCCTGGGAATCCGCTGATCTCCTCCAGCCTGTACAGAGACATGGTGATGTTTGTCCATGGGATGTTCAGGGGGAGCAGCCTGAAGCTGTGTACGAAAATATAAAACCTTCAGAGACGAAGAGCCTACTGAAGATCCCGTCAGCCTACGATAACAAATCACTGACTACCTTGTCTGCGCCATCAACCCCTCTGCAGGTTATCAAGACAGCTGATAGCTGTCTTGAGTTTCCTGACCCACCCAAGAACTTTGCAGACAGTTGTGATTGGGTCGAGGGAGAGCCAAAACCCCCACAGGAGAGCACCTCCATGAAGAGAGAGATATGTCCATGGGACACAGGACATGAAGACAAATCAAAAGACCCGCTGAAGGACGTCTGTCCTTGGGAATCTGCATCAGTACATGTAGAAGAGACAGATTGCGCAAGGACAAACATATGTCCATGGGAAACTGCACCGCCAGACAACAATCCAACCATTGAAATCAAGTTGGTAAAGGATATGGAGAAAACGAGCTCGCAGGACAGTATAAGGCCAGGGGTTTGTCCCAGGGAGACAGAGGAGGCGGATACAACTAAGATGCAAGCCTTTAAATCTTCCTTGGTGTCCCTTGTCAGTCAAGACCCCCCCCGGGCCAACGTTTGCCCATGGGAAGAACAGCCAATGGTCCAGAAGATTCAGGAACGTGGAGGTTCTCTTTCAGATGTTAGCACAGGAAGTGGGAAACAGCAGGAGGGCGTTCGACCTGATGTTTGTCCTTGGGAAACTGAAGAGCCAGCATGCGGAGATGTTTGTCCCTGGGACTCTGGAGGACCAGAAGCCCTCCAAAAACAAAACAGTGCACGTGGAGATATTTGTCCCTGGGACTCTAAAGGACCAGAAGCGCTCCAAAAACAAGACAGTGCACGTGGAGATGTTTGTCCCTGGGACTCTGAAGGACCAGAAGCTCTCCAAAAACAAGACAGTGCACACGGAGATGTTTGTCCCTGGGACTCTGGAGGACCAGAAGCTCTCCAAAAACAAGACAGTGCACACGGAGATGTTTGTCCTTGGGAATCAGGAGGACCAGAAGCTCTCCAAAAGCAAGACAGTGCACGTGGAGATGTTTGTCCTTGGGACACTGAAGATCCTCAAAAGCCATCCGCGAGCAAGGCCATGGACACCCAAGCACCGGTCACACCAGAGGAGCCTGCGGTGGACAGCAGCACAGAGGTGGTAGAGGAGGCAAAGGCCAATGTGCCGCTGGGGCGACGCGATGCCTTGTGTCCCTGGCAGATGGAGGCGTCTCTGGACAACAGCTCCGATGTTTTCACCTGGGAGCCCGAGAACATCCCAGAGGAAGACGAGGAGGAGGCCGACGCCGAATGCGAGGCGGAGGCCTTCATCTTCCCGTCTGACCTGTGAAGTCACCGTGAAGCCCCTGCAGTGGTCAGCAGGCTTCTGAACAGGCACTTCAGCAGCTCCCTGGGCTTCAGACCACTGGTCTCCACTCACACCCCTTCAGATTCCCAGGCCTAGGAAATGAAGATGAGAACCTGGGTTCCCTCAGTGCTACGGTTCCCCTGAGCACCAGCCAGCTTTGCAGGAATATCCCAGAACAGAGACCGGGACCAAATCCTACCACGATGGGTGTACACATTCTCAAAGAGAACACACCAATGAAAAACCTTTCTTTCCAGATGTGATGTGTGTCCGAACTTTTCCCTTTGACCTGAGAGATCAATGAAACGCTGTCTCCCTTCCCCCTTCTATCCCATAATGAATGTACTTTGTCTTTGTGTGCGTATGTTTTCATGTTTAAAACACCGAATCACTGTCCGTTTTACAGGTGTTTTTTAATGCCAGACAAACAAGGAAATAAACTTAATTCCCACCAACTCCAAGATCACCAATATCATTGAAGTTCTCTGCAGACAATTTCAGTTAAACTTTAAGGTAAGAGTTAATTCAAGGTGTAGGAATCTCAAGTCAAGATTTGAAAATAATGCCCGTCATACTGGCAACGTTTTCAGGACAATATTGTGTAGAGCAATGAATTGATTTAATTTATTAGTGGGCCTGAAATGAAGAAATGTGTTAAATTGCAAATATGAAATATTCAAAGTGTAAATAAATATAAGCACAAAGCACCAAATCTGTAAACATTTTGCAGCTTAGAATGAGGAAATGAAACAAACCTTGTAGTTAATAAAATTGTTTATTTGACAGTTTGGATAATCCAACCCCAGGTGTGATGTGCATCAGCCTTCACAAGCAATTTCAAAATGACTCACTATATTTGTAATCCTCTTTTATTGAACGAGTGTTCAGCAGTTTTGTTTCCTTGTGTAAAATGGTGTCCAAACACCACCACCACCACCACCACAACGACATCTTGTAGGTGTTCCCCTGTGTAGCTTTGTCTTGGTTTCTGTGGAAGACGTTTATTCCCATGGATACTCACAGTGACACGGTGGGGTTCACACACAACATTTTATTTTTGAATTCCTTACATTTCACATGTATTAAACTGAGAACAATAAACCTGTACATTGTCTGGACAAACAGATATCCAGTCATTTATACGCAGCGACAGAAGACCCTGTGCATGAAACACTCAACACACTGTGGCACAACATGGAGCTCAGGTGTTCCAGTAGCACAACATGGAGCTGAGGTGTTCCAGTAGCACAACATGGAGCTGAGGTGTTCCAGCAGCACAAGCGGTCCTCCTAGCCCAGCGCTGGCATCCCCTCAGCCAGGGTCAGGGTGGCGACCAGCCTGTCCTCCGGCTGGCTGGAGGAGGTCGTCCTGCTGCTGGTGAAGTGGCGCCACCAGGTGGCCTACTTGCTCCACTGCACGGCCTGTGGTTTAGGAACCTCCACGCTGAGCGGATCAAACTCCTCTCCGGACCTCAGGGCCGGTCCTGGGATCAGAACCGTCTGGTGGGGCAGAGAACCAAGACTCGCTTTAGACTCACATCCACCGCATCTCATGACCCAAACGTCTCATCCTTAAGGTTCTCATTTCATTAAAGTAGGTGCGCTAACTTACCAACTTATAACTAACATATAACTGGGTGGGGTGGGTGGTGGGCGGAGGGCG
Source organism: Coryphaenoides rupestris (assembly GCA_002895965.2). Lineage (NCBI taxonomy): Eukaryota > Metazoa > Chordata > Actinopteri > Gadiformes > Macrouridae > Coryphaenoides > Coryphaenoides rupestris. The sequence continues at coordinate 167,932 of PIJE02000241.1, read as the reverse complement.
TGGCTGGCGTGGGAGGTTCTTACCTTCACGATGGGGTCTTTGGGAGGCGCCCAGGCCGGGACGATCTTGCCGTGCAGCCTCCAGCGGCCGTAGGGGTTGACCACGTGCCTCTCCAGCACCAGGTACTCCAGCACGTCCTTGGGCTCCTCCTCGCTGCCCAGCATCAGGCGCCCGAAGCGGTCGTAGATGGCGAGCGTCTGGCCAGCGGGGGGGGGAGGACCACAGGGTTAACAGCACAGCAATCCCTCTCTCTTTCTGGGTACTTTAGTGTTCACAGCGCCCAGTCCCCTGGTAATCTGCCTGTAGGTTGATGCTAAATGAATGAACAGTAAACTTCCTGAACCAGAGCCCGTCCACCACCACAGATCACTGGTACACCCCGTGCACGCTGGTACAGGCCTCCCCTCACCTGTTTGGAGTGCATGCGCAGGGTGACCTGGCCGTACAGGTTGGCCTTGGAGACCATGTCTGGGCAGCGGGCGTGGACCACCCGGGGCGGCTCCAGGGACTCCACGAACCTCCAGCGGATGGTCTTGTAGCGGTTGCCCCGGGTCATCTCCTGCAGGAGGACGACAGACAGCTCCTCAGATACAGCTAATAGAGCTAACCACTGGGTAGAGCTGAGGGCTAGTCAGTAGAGCTGAGGTCTAGTCGGTAGAGCTGACCACTGGGTAGAGCTGAGGTCTAGTCGGTAGAGCTGAGGTCTAGTCGGTAGAGCTGACCACTGGGTAGAGCTGAGGGCTAGTCGGTAGAGCTGACCACTGGGTAGAGCTGAGGGCTAGTCAGTAGAGCTGAGGTCTAGTCGGTAGAGCTGACCACTGGGTAGAGCTGAGGGCTAGTCGGTAGAGCTGACCACTAGGTAGAGCTGAGGTCTAGTCGGTAGAGCTGAGGTCTAGTCGGTAGAGCTGAGGGCTAGTCGGTAGAGCTGAGGTCTAGTCGGTAGAGCTGAGGTCTAGTCGGTAGAGCTGAGGGCTAGTCAGTCAGCGTGCTGACCGACCAGACTGATACGTGTCTGAATACTACAATACGATAATACGACTACTAGTACGACTACGATAATACTTTAATGCCCTTGGATGAAGCCCAGAATGATAGATAGTAAGCAAATGACGTAGTAGACAAGTAATTAGTAGTCAATTACCAGTAATTGATCATTACCATTAGTTAATGACCAGTAACTGAAAGTAATTAGTAGTTAATGACCATGAGCTGAGGATGATGGTAATTAGTAGTTAATGACAGTAACAGATAGTAATTGGTAGTTAATGACCAGTAAGTGACAGGACGATGATGGTAATTAGTAGGGATGGGTACCGAGAACCGGTACCACTATGGAACCGGTTCCCGTACAACCGGTACTAACCGTACCGAATCAAAACGCATATTTCGGTGCCTCATTTCGGTGCCAGTAGTTAAAATGCCATTTGAAATATCCACTGCATTTCAGCGCCCTCTAGTGCTCGAAACGAAATATCGCTGATGCACACGTCACGCTGCCCAACCCACACCTAACTTTAGGAAACATTTCAATCAGACAGTGACAGCAAGTACCCGCAAAATGCCGAAACCACGACGGTCGAAAGTCTGGCTGCATTTTACCCCAAAAAACGCGAACAATAGTACCTGCAACAAATGTTTAAAAACCTTCTTAGTTTTAGTCTAGTTTTCGTCGACGGAAACTCAGAACATTTTAGTCTAGTTTTCTTCGACGAAAACGTTAGTCTAGTTTTAGTCACATTTAAAAAAACAAGATGACCGGAACTGCTGTGAACAACAGACCGGGTATCCTTCTAGTGATTGCATAGATCGTCATACTGCGCGAAGATTTGATGCATTCATGTGATTGATAAAAACCCGACAATGCGCGCCTGCCCCCCCCCTCCTCCCCCCTCCTCGCTGGACCTTCTTAACTGTTATAAGACGCAGAAGCGCCTGGTCCTGTTCAACTTTACTTGAATGAGCGTAGAAAGACTGGACGTTTTGATCAAGATCAATAATATAATAATATAATAATATAATGCAGAGAAACTAGCCGGTTGTCGCGTTTTGCGGAAACGATTTTTTTTTTTTTTTTTTTTAATGGCGCTTATCGCGTTTGGGAATCAAACTCTTTAATAATTAATTCAATTTTGAATGTCCGTTCGTCCACCACTAACATTTTCGTCTCGCCTCGTCTCGTCAACGAAAGTAAAAATAGATTTAGTCACAGTTTTTATTTTCAAAGATCCGTTTTCGTCACGTCAACGTCACGTCTTAGTCATGGGAAAAAGGTCGTTAACGCATATTTTTCGTCAAACATTTCGTTAACGAAATTAACACTGGTTGTTGTTTGCTCTTTTTAAAGAAGGTATCGGTTCTGGCACCGTTTTGGCACCGGTATCGTTTTAAAAGTATCGGTTTGGCACCGGTATCGGATAAATCTAAACGATACCCAACCCTAGTAATTAGTAGTTAATGACCAGTAGCTGGCCAGTTAATGACCAGTAAGTGACAGGAGGATGATGGTAATTAGTAGTTAATGACAGTAACACATAGTAATTGGTAGTTAATGACCAGTAAGTGACAGGACGATGATGGTAATTAGTAGTTAATGACCAGTAGCTGGCCAGTTAATGACCAGTAAGTGACAGGAGGATGATGGTAATTAGTAGTTAATGACAGTAACAGATAGTAATTGGTAGTTAATGACCAGTAAGTGACAGGACGATGATGGTAATTAGTAGTTAATGACCAGTAGCTGGCCAGTTAATGACCAGTAAGTGACAGGAGGATGATGGTAATTAGTAGTTAATGACAGTAACAGATAGTAATTAGTGGTTAATGACCAGTAGCTGGCCAGTTAATGACCGGTAAGTGATGGTGCTAACTTACAGGGTAGCACCTCTCCGTCAGTAGGATGTGGAGCTTCTCTTTGTTGAACCTGAGGACGCGCAGGACAACAACAACAACAACCTTCAGGGTCAACACACACACCCCTCCACCACAAGCCATGTCAACATCTGCCCTCTAGTGACATCACAGGTGGGAGTGTCCACCCAGCTGTATGACGGGTAGATCAGTCTACCAGCTGACCCAGTGAACTGCAGTGGGCTGATCTATCCATCATACATCTGGCTGGAGACTTGCGATGTCACTATAGACATTGTACCGTATATGTCCTGGTCAGTTGAAACGGTCCTACATTTAATCTCGGAGTTTGCATTAGTTAACGTTTTATTTACTCACGTCAAGGTGGAGGAGGTGGGGGGAAGAGGTGGGGGGAGGTGGGGGAGGTAGGGGAGGTAGGGGAGGTAGGGGAGGTCCCTGTCCTCTTACTCTGTGAGGGCCATGTGAGCCTGGATGAAGATGTCTTGAGCCAGCTCTGGGAACGTCCTGGTGTTGAACTGGGGGTCGTACTCTTTGATTTTGCGTATTCTGTAGAGAAAGTCAGGTCTAGTTTACAGTGTTCTATAGAGCGAGAATCAGTCTAGTTTATAGTGTTCTATAGAGCGAGAGAGTCAGATCTACGTAGAAAAGCTACGTACGCTAGCTGGGAGGCGGCGCTCTGTTTCAGCTGCATGGTCCGCTGTTTCAGGCCCTCCCTGGAGAGGGTGGAGAGACGGGCGTCGCCCTCCGGAGGGATGTAGGCGTCAAATATACCCGCTGAGAAACAGACAGAGAGACAGACAGCGAGACAGACAGAGAGACAGATAGACAGACAGACAGACAGCGAGACAGACAGACAGACAGAGAGACAGACAGACAGACAGAGACAGACAGAGAGACAGACAGACAGAGAGACAGAGAGACAGAGAGACAGACAGAGAGACAGACAGAGACAGGAATGTAACAACCCAGTCATTTTTCTGACCGTTATTTTCTTCTTCTTGCTGCAGCCTCTGCATCATCTCTTCACAGTGTGAGAATTTGAATAAAATCTGTGTGAATTTGAACTCAGTGAGTGTCTCAGTGAGTGTCTCAGTGAGTGGGGGTGGTGTTATCAAGGTCTGGGTGGTGTTACCAGTGTCAGGGTGGTGTTCTGGGTAGAGTAACAGCCCAGTGGTGTTCTGGGTAGTGTGACCAGTGTCTGGGTGGTGTTACCAGTGTCTGGGTGGTGTTCTGGGTAGAGTAACAGGCTAGTGGTGTTCTGGGTGGTGTGCCCAGTGTCTGGGTGGTGTGTCCAGTGTCTGGGTGGTGTTTTGGGTGGTGTTACCAGTGCAGGAGATGTTGATGGATCGCTCCATGTACTGCTGCTGTAACACGAAGCCGCGGGCGCGGGCGGTGGCCTCGGGGTCCGCCTGCACCTGCCCCTTCGCGCCCACCGCCGGGGGGATGAAGTGCCGCTTCTTCCCCCGGAACGGCACCACCAGCGGGAGAGGCTGTCTCACCTCCACCCGTCCCTCCACCCTCTGAAACACAGGGGCTGCTCTGGATCACGTGTCTCGGAAACAGAGGCTCAGTCAGCACAACATGGGACCGTTTGACTGGTTTAAAAGACACTAAGTCAGTCAACATTCATTATTATTATTATTATTATTATTATTACTATTATTATTAATAATACATATCTTACCATTCTCATTTGATGAAGAAAAGGAAAACATGCAAAGTTAACATGCTTGTTGATGCTTGTTAATAAAATGATGGGTTGACACATCGTATATTCTGGCTATTCTTACTTTGATCTAACCCTAATTATTACAATATAACTGTGTTACAACCACGATTTAACAATCTACCCAATACGGATACAGCTTGCCTATAATGTATATTAATATTAAATGTATATTAATTATATCTGCTGTTTCTGATTGTAGAGGCACTTTAATCTTTAATGGTAACTGATATACCACTATATGATTTCAAGTCAAGTGTGGCTGGGGAGAAGGAAGCCTGGGGGGCCCTGCTTAGCCGGCTGCCACCGCGACCCGACCCCGGATAAGCGGACGATGATGGATGGATGGATGGATGGATGATTTCAAGTCAATATAAAGTATCAGAGGGTATCTTACACTCAATATTGCTGAATACACTAATCAATATATCACTAGTATTAAGTATATTCCTGTACATCATATAATATGATCAATATAATATTATATAATATAGTATAATATAATATAATATAGTGTAATATAATATAATATAATATAGTATAATATAATATGGTATAATATAAAATAATATAGTACAATATAATATAATATAATATAGTGTAATATAGTATAATATAATAATATAGTATAATATAATATAGTATAGTATAATATAATATAATATCGTCCACACATGTCTATCCTGTCGATCCAAGAGTTGCTTAAACACCATGACTTTGGAAAGGCCGACACATGTATACCACATAATTAAGGATATGATTTGTATGGGTTGTATATAAAGTGGAGATAATAATAATAATAGAGATAATAGAGATGATAAATACCGTTAAACTGTTACACGTTGATCGCTGCAGGGCGAGCAACGTCCTCCGTAAGGGCACCGCCATCTTGGTTTGTACATGGAAGGTGTTCAGGAACGTCCTACAGCGCACCGGGATGCGCAGTGCGAGCAGATATGTTCATCTTCTTTTTATTGATGTATTATTCCCTATGCATAGTCTTATTATGATTATGAATAACTGTATAACATTATATGTGTAATTGTAATTATTTATATTGTACCAGTGCGGTCATACGGTAGACCAGAGACTATGGCTACAGATGAAAAAGCCGGCAATTTATTAACAGAAAAGCATAAATTAACTTCACTCATACAACTATTTACAGCAAATATATCACATTCAAACACATTTCAATCCTTTGTTAAATTCCTTTTTGATCCCTTTGTTTGGTTTAGGTTCACATTTTTAATCTTTTTATTTTTTTTTAATTATCAATGTTATATTTAAAGGTGATACCTACATTTGTCTTAGGTTAGTGGTCTAAATGATCAAAGTAGACCTATTTATTTCGGCTATTTTATCTTTGGAGTCTTTCCCGTATCTATTTATTGCTATTTATCTATGTATCTATGTATGTATCTATGTATTGCTATTTATCTATGTATCTATTTATTGCTATTTATCTATGTATTGCTATTTATCTATGTATCTATGTATTGCTATTTATCTATGTATCGCTATTTATCTATGTATCTATGTATTGCTATTTATCTATGTATCTATGTATCGCTGCAGACTTAAAACCATGGGAGCCAGGGCATTCAGTTGTGCTGCTCCACGGCTGTGGAACTCACTCCCAGACCCCATCAAAGAGGCAGAGTCACTCAAGTCCTTCAAAGCTCTCCTCAAAACACACCTCTTTAGACTGGCTTTTAAGGACCTGTGTTAAAAATTGTATAGTTTTTTTTGTTTGTTCGTTTTTAACTGATCCTCCTATGTACAGCGCTTTGGGTTCTAGAAATGCGCTCAATAAATTTGAATTATTATTATTATTATTATTGCTATTTATCTATGTATCTATGTATCTATTTATTGCTATTTATTGCTCTATTTGAACCTGGGTTCTGAGAAAATGTAACGGTGACACTCGTTTTTAACAACAAACGCGAGAGCGGACGCAACTATGGAACGCCATCCGTGACGCAGCGTGACGCAGCGACGCACGGCTCTCAGCAGTTGTTTGGTTTTGAAGTGAGAGGAGGAGGAGGAGGAGGAGGACCGTCGGACTGATCACGGATTGTGTTTATGGTGTGTTGGTTCTCGCGGGCCGCCACTCGCTGAACTACTACTACTACTACCGAGAGCGCCTCGCCTCGCCGTCCACCACCACCACCATCACCATCACCACTACCATCACCCCCGTCCACCAGCGTCCAGTCGCCGTCTCTGTGAACGCGGTGCGCCCCAGCGTCAGAGCCGCCGACGCCACCATGCCCGAGAGGAGGCCCTTCGTCCGGCTGCCCGCCGACGTTTTCCCCGTCAACTACGGCTTGTGTCTGAAGCCCGACCTGAAGAACTTCACGTTCGAGGGGAAGCTGGAGGCGGCGGTCGAGGTGTGTAGCGGACGGTGCGGTCCGTGTGTCTCGTTATGTAACCACCGTCTCCCCGCCAACCCGCCAGGCTACCGCGGAGAGCTCGTCCGCTAGGCTACCGCTGACAGCTAGATAGCAGCTAGGCTAACACAGAGAGCTAGATAGCAGCTAGGCTAACACAGAGAGCTAGATAGCGGCTAGGCTAACACAGAGAGCTAGCCGTCCACCCGCTACGCTATAGCATGTAGCTAGCCCCGGTCTACCCGCTGCGCTTTAATCATCTAGCTACCAGCTAGCATCTACCCACTAACCCCCACAGATAGCTTGCATCTACCCACTAACCCCCACAGATAGCTTGCATCTACCCACTAACCCCCACAGATAGCTAGCATCTACCCACTAACCCCCACAGATAGCTAGCATCTACCCACTAACCCCCACAGATAGCTAGCATCTACCCACTAACCCCCACAGATAGCTAGCATCTACCCCCTAACCCCCACAGATAGCTAGCATCTACCCACTAACCCCCACAGATAGCTAGCATCTACCCACTAACCCCCACAGATAGCTAGCATCTACCCCCTAACCCCCACAGATAGCTAGCATCTACCCACTAACCCCCACAGATAGCTAGCATCTAGATGGCATCTACCTACTAACCCCCACAGATAGCTAGCATCTAGATGGCATCTACCCACTAACCCCCATAGATAGCTAGCATCTACCCACTAAACCCCATAGATGGCTAGCATCTACCCACTAACCCCCACAGATAGCTAGCATCACTAACCCCCACAGATAGCTAGCATCTACCCCCTAACTCCCACAGATAGCTAGCATCTACCCCCTAACCCCCACAGATAGCTAGCATCTACCCACTAACCCCCACAGATAGCTAGCATCTACCCACTAACCCCCACAGATAGCTAGCATCTACCCACTAACCCCCACAGATAGATGGCATCTACCCACTAACCCCCACAGATAGCTAGCATATACCACTAACCCCCACAGATGGATGTCGTCTACCCACTAACTCCCACAGATAGCTAGCATCTACCCACTAACCCCCACAGATAGCTAGCATCTACCCACTAACCCCCACAGATGGATGTCGTCTACCCACTAACCCCCACAGATAGCTAACATCTACCCACTAACCCCCACAGATAGATGGCATCTACCCACTAACCTCCATAGATGGCTAGCATCTACCCACTAACCCCCACAGATAGCTAGCATCTACCCACTAAACCCCATACATAACTAGCATCTACCCACTAACCCCCACAGATAGCTGCATCTACCCACTAACCCCCATAGAGAGCTAGCATCTACCCACTAACCCCCACAGATAGCTAGCATCTACCCAGTAACCCCCACAGATAGCTTGCATCTACCCACTAACCCCCACAGAGAGCTAGCATCTACCCACTAAACCCCACAGAGATGGCATCTACCCACTAAACCCCACATAGATGGCATCTACCCACTAAACCCCATAGATGGCTAGCATCTACCCACTAAACCCCACAGAGATGGCATCTACCCACTAAACCCCATAGATAGATAGCATCTACCCACTAACCCCCACAGATGGCTGGCATCTACCCACTAACCCCCACAGATAGCTAGCATCTACCCACTAACCCCATAGATAGAATATCACAGATACATAGCCATCTCTCCACTAAGCCAGTGTTTGCCAGCCCTAGTGTCTTGTGTACACTAGCAGCACCTCCCTCCCCCCACTATCAACACCAAACTAAAAATGTTATTCATATTCTAGTGGCCTTTATGTTTAAGTGGGAGAAGTGTGCATCAATTATGTTCTGGTCATAACATTATATTTATAGCCAGACTTTATATTATTATGCCAAATCTAAATAGAGACCAGTGGCCTCTAGAAGCTGTTCACATACCTTGTGGGGAATGCATACCCCTGGTCGAGAACCACTAAGCTGCTCACCACAGATAGCTAACCTCGTTCACTGGGTGACAACACAAGCCAGAGTTAATATTAAAGACGGCACAACCAGTGTTTTGACGGAAAACTTGAAAACCTTTTAGGCCCTGATGTTGGGTAATCGCCGCTATATATCCTTCATAGTGGTTAGTTGTGGCTGTTTGCTGGGACCATCGGGCCAACTAGCAGCTAATGTTGGCTACATCATACTAAATAACGCTACCTTTATTCAGTATACCTGCTTTAACAATAAATCACCTCGTAGTTAAACCTACTAGTTTGACATTCAGTACCCCGTGCTTTCAGATCTGAAGCACGGGGCTGCCTCTCCTGTGTTCCGTCTCTCTGTCAGCAGACGGGTCCTCAGGTGTGCCAGCGTAGGGCCCGTCTCAGGTGTGCATGAGTCATGTGGTTCACTTCCTCAGAGAAGCGTAGGTGTCAGTGATGCGCTTCTCAGGTATTCTCTCACCCGCGTCCTCGTCCTGCTGTCACTGCACCAACCGCCACTTGACCTGACGTTTGGAAACGGAAGAAAGTTGCTCCGGCAGCGGCCGCATCCCAGGCCACTGTTGCAACTCCCCGTGCTGCAGAAAACCACAACGCTCGGCTATTAATGTGTGTGTTCTCATATAAACAACTGTCGTTTCAAACCATCTTTTCAAACGAACTAATCTGAGAATTTTGCTACTTTGTTGCCAACAAGATGATCAGAAAACAAATCGGGTAGGATCTTGTTGGACAGGCTATAATGGCATTAAAGGATATTAAATACCAAACTTAAACGAAATACTGGCATACAAGAAATGGCTGATGGCAAGAAATTAAGAGGCCTTACTCCACGGCCCGTCCGTGGGTCGTGTGGTTGTGTGTAGATATGAGCAGAGTCCTCCAGTGGGATGAAGGCCCACACCTTCCAGCCGCAGGTCTATTGTCTGGTTGGTGGCGTGGTGCCATCGGCCGATGGGCTGGTTCTATAATTACCGCCTTCAATCTGCCGTGTAATGCTCTGGATGCCCCCGGCTGCGCTCCGGCTGCTCCTGTTCAAATCTCCAGCCCTGGAGCTGCAGGAGCTAGCCGCTTAACTCTGTCCTGTCAGCTAGTCCCTCTCGCTGACCGCGGGACGCGCTGGCCTCCAGAACACGTTAACATGTAGCAGGTGTTAGCCTGGATGCGGGGGCCGGGCGTTGGGAGCTGGACTCATCAGGTGTGTTGCGAATGTTCCTCCCAGGTGACGCAGGCGACCAATCAGATTGTGATGAACTGCGCTGACATCGACATCATCACGGCGTCCTTTGTCCCGGAAGGAGGCGAAGGAGAGGGTGAGGATACCCCCCTCCCCCGGCCTATTGGTTGAACCCCAGCAACACAGAGACCTCGATGCTCAGCTCACCTTGTCACTGCTTGTCTTGCAGAGATCAACGCCACAGGGTTCAACTACCAGAATGAAGACGAGAAGGTCACACTGTCCTTCCCCAGCACCCTGCAGAAAGGTGTTCTCTCCTCTGTCCTTCTCTCTCCTCTCCTCCCCCCTCTTCTCCTCTCCTCTCTCCTCTCTCTCCTCACTCCTCTCTCTCTCCTCTCCTCTCTCCTCAGCACACACACTTCTTTTAAATGTTGTGGTTTCTTTTGTTACCGTGCAACAAAGACAACCGGCCAACAATTTGTGTGTGTGTCCGTCCGTGTCCGTGTGTGTGTGTGTCCGTGTGTGTGTGTCCGTCCGTGTGTGTGTCTGTGCATCCGTCCCCTGCAGGGGCGGCCATATTGAAGATCGACTTTGTGGGCGAGCTGAACGACAAGATGAAGGGGTTTTACAGAAGTAAATATGCAAGTCCTTCCGGAGAAGTCCGCTACGCTGCGGTAACACAGTTTGAGGTGAGCCACACACACACACACACACACAGAGAAAGACACACACACGCACTCACAGCGTGTTGGGACACAGGCTTGTTGACACGTTCAGGAACCGATCAACACCTCTTGCACCGTTCTATTTTAGGTCGTGTGTGTGTGTGTTGTTGAAGCTGCGTCCAAAAATATAAACGTGCATCGGTCAGTGTGCCTCATTGACTGGAGAGGGTCATCCGCTCTGACCCCTGACCCCTTGACCGCTGATGAAGTCTGTGTGTTGTGGCTGTGATTAGAGCGTGTGCAGTGCGTTGTTCCCTGGCTGATAGTCTTTTCTGCCCCCCCGCCCCCTCTATATGTGGCCCCTCCCCCCTCGCAGGCCACCGATGCCCGCCGGGCCTTCCCCTGCTGGGATGAGCCCGCCATCAAAGCCACGTTTGACATCATGCTGGTCGTCCCCAAGGACCGCGTGGCGCTGTCCAACATGGTACCACACACACACACACACACACACACCCACACACACACACACACACACACACCCCCATCCATATCCATCCACCCCGGCACGCACTCCGACACCCACCCCCCGACACCCACGCCCTGACACCCGCCCCACTAACCGGTGTGTCTGTGGGTCTTCCAGAACGTCGTGGACAGGAAGCCACACGCCCAGGACGCCGACCTGGTGGAGGTGAAGTTCGCCACCACGGCCATCATGTCCACCTACCTGGTGGCCTTCGTCATCGGAGAGTACGACTTTGTGGAGGCGCAGTCGTCGGACGGTGTGCTGGTGCGCGTCTACACGCCCGTGGGCAAGGCAGAGCAAGGCAACTTTGCACTGGAGGTGAGCCTGTAGCCGGTTAGCCGCCGCCGCCATTGCTGGTTAGCCCAACGGCACACGGGCAGGGCAGGCAATGCTACCTAGCTTAGCTATTGTTTTACTTGGCGGTTAAGCTTTAGTTTAGCAGAGAAGGTATGTTTTCATTTTGGGTTGGCAGCTTAGCTCTCTTAGCCTTAGGTTAGCCGGTTAGTTTTCTTCCATGGGAATGGGAGGACTGGAGCCAACGCTGCTTCTATAATCAATAAGTAATATCTGCTGATGCATATCCCTCCTTTTCAGGTGGCGACTAAAACCTTACCTTTCTACAAAGACTACTTCAATGTTCCCTATCCGCTGCCTAAGATCGACCTCATAGCGATCGCTGACTTTGCTGCGGGTGAGTGTAGTAGTGACTACATTCCTCCAGTAGGGGGCGGTGTGGCAGGACCGAGGGGCTAAAGCAGCCTATATAATACCGTGTGTGTTTCCTGTGTACAGGTGCCATGGAGAACTGGGGGCTGGTCACCTACAGGTACGGTGGGGATTGTGTGCTCTGCAGCCGTCGGTCCAGACCAAGGGATTCACCGGGCTGATGGCTGCTGGGTGCCAGGGAGGGAGCTCGGGTTCACCCACACGTCATAGCTGTGCTAAAGCGCCGGGCGGGATACCAAGGGGCGGACCCACCGGCTGGTCTAGCGAGAGCCTTGTTCAGATCAGTCAATCAAACGTTTGTGCAAAGCCAGGCAATACAATGAGCTTAGCAGGCAAACGACAACAACAACGACCAAGAACCTGCTCGTCAGGGATTCCATCTGAGAGGTGGATTGAAACAGAAACAGTAGGTGCACACAGTGAGAGGCGGGCTGAGCTAAAACTTATTTGAGGGTTTAGTTTAACATGCTGGGGGGGTCATTTGCTCCTGAAATTAGACTTCAAAGCCCCCTATTTGGGGTGAAGATGAGGAGCTCTGTATTTGTGGAGTTTGACAGAGAAAATATGGTGTTCCCTCACTAATGAAATTATCCAGGAAGTGGTCCAAAACACCCTCGTTAGAACGTGACTGTTCTGCCGCTCTGCTGCCAGATCATCCTGGCAGCAGAGCGGCCATGTTGCTCATGTTGTGTGTTCCCCCTGCACCACCACCACATCCGCCCCCCCCCCCCTTTCAGGGAGACGGCGCTGCTCATCGACCCCCGGAACTCCTGCTCCTCCTCCCGCCAGTGGGTGGCGTTGGTGGTCGGACACGAGCTGGCCCACCAGTGGTTCGGGAACCTGGTCACCATGGTAACTAAACGCTTTGACACGGGCGTTGTCTACGCCGTTGCTATGGGGGGGCCCCGGTCCATAACTACGCCGTTGCTATGGGCCCCGGTTCCATAACTAAGCCGTTGCTATGGGCCCCGGTCCTTAACGACCAACGGCCCAGCTGCCTGACGCCTGGAGGAGGGGAACAGGTGGCTGTGACTGGAAATTCAAACCATATTCTCCTTGATTTAACGTGTGTGTGTGTGTGTGTGTGTGTGTTGATGACCTCAAATGAGTCGGTGCTGGAACACACCATCCTGCTCTATTGTGTGTGTGTGTCAGGAGTGGTGGACTCACCTGTGGCTGAACGAGGGCTTTGCCTCCTGGATAGAGTACCTGTGTGTGGACCACTGCTTCCCCGAGTACGACATCTGGACCCAGTTCGTCTCCGCCGACTACACCCGGGCCCTGGAGCTGGATGCCCTCGACAACAGTCACCCCATCGAGGTACAGACAGAGAGGCAGACAGAGAGGCAGACGGACGGAGTGGCAGACGGACAGACAGAGACCATTACAGCCTGTGTGTGTATCTCACAGGTGAACGTGGGCCACCCGTCGGAAGTGGACGAGATCTTCGACGCCATCTCCTACAGCAAGGGGGCGTCGGTCATCCGCATGCTGCACGACTACATCGGCGACGAGGTGACCGCCGCTCTGTTGCCGTGACGACGTCCACGTCATAACACTTTTCTTTGTTACTTTATTTTTTGGTTTGCTTCTGTGTGTGAGCCGTGCCTCTTCCGTGTTCTGTTGTAGGATTTTAGGAAAGGAATGAATGCCTATCTGTTGAAGTTCCAGCATAAAAATGCGTCGACAGGTAAGGCCCCCCCCCCCCACAGGCTGTCCACAATTGATTTGATTGGCTCCCCGCCCCCCCTCTGACTCCCCGCCCCCCCCCTCTGACTCCTCCCCGCCCCCCCTCTGACTCCCCGCACCCCCCCTGACTCCCTGCCCTCTCTGACGCCCCGCCTCTCTCCCAGAGGACCTGTGGGACTGTCTGGAGCAGGCCAGTGGGAAACCCATCGCGGCGGTGATGAGCTCCTGGACGCAGCAGATGGGTTTCCCCATCATCGTAGTGGACCAGGAACAAGTGAGTCTAGACCCCACCCCCTTAACCCTGATGTCATAAGTCTTGACCCCACCCCCTTAACCCTGATGTCATAAGTCTAGACCCCTTTAGGCATACTGGAGCACTCACAGTACTGTAGTAATACTCTCACAGTACTCTGTATTGATGCTACTAAATTGTGTGTAGTGGAGCGTCTGGTGACCTTTTGACCACTGTGGTTCCTAGCAAGGAGATGACCGCATCATCAAGCTGTCTCAGAAGAAGTTCTGCGCCAGCGGTCCACACACCGGTGAGTAGCCCTGGAACTTATTGGACCGGCGGGGTAGCACTCTGACCCCTGACCTCTGATCTGTACTACTGACCTCCTGGTGTGTCTCCCCCCCCCCCGGCAGCCAAGGAGTGTCCCAGCTGGATGGTTCCTGTCAGCATCTGCAGCAGCGACGACCCCACCTGTGCCCGCCACAAGGTGCTGCTGGACGGGACGGACGCCACCATCACCCTCAGCAACGTCCGGCCCGACCAGTGGGTCAAGGTACGGCCCCCCGCCGCTGGAGCTGAGGGGCTGACGGGAGTTGTAGTTCCAGAAGTTTCTAGTCGGATGTTGTCATTCGTGGTCGAACGATTCCTTCCTGCCCCGTTTGCCAAACATTTCTGAAACTTGACATGCAGAATCTGTGTACCTCTGGGCAGAATGAGAGCATATTTCTTTGCCAAAAATGGTTGTTATGCGCAAAATAAATGAATATGCAAATAGAAGAAGAACAACAACAACTTCATTCATCAATGAATCAGTCTTGTGGCCCAGGGTCTTGAAAATTAGCTAATTTTGTGCAGCTTACACTGAAGACATTACACACATACATCATATTAATTATATATTATGTTCCTTTTATATTGTATATATTATGTTATTTTTTATATATTATGCAACTTGCAGTTCAGTCTTGCTCATTAAACCAACATGAGAGACCACAAGCGCAGGAGAGAACACTCATCCCGTCTGCTCTCCTGAACGACGACACGTTGTTCGGGTTCCAGTTTGAAACGGTTCTCCTCGCACTTCGAGTTAATCGAAATACTGTCTGTTGGCCTCAAGTTCCCCTTTTCTCCCTCATTGCTAAGTTTCAACGTCCCCTCATTTTGTCCTCTTATTGCCACCACATCCCTTAGTGTGGGACCGTGGCATCAGATGAGCTCCGGCTAGCGTATCGCTGGTTAGCGTAGCTCCGGTGTGAGTCACCAGCACGATGCGTCGTCCTCGCCATGTCTTCACTTCCCTGCCCTCACCACGTTGCACACACTTCCTCTGGTCTCACCACAAGTCACACCTTGTTTGCATTGCACAGACGTGTGTGTGTGTGTGTCATAATGTCAGAACAACAGATTGCAGAAGGATGAGACGTTAACTTGGACTACAGCTACCAGAGCTAGCCTAACCTGTAGCGCTCTCTCTCTCAGATGGCTCTGGAGGCATAGCTGGCTAACGAGCTGCTGGCTAATGAGCTGCTGGAGAGGCCCAAACTAAACCTTTTTGTGTGTGTGTGTGTGTGCCAGGTGAACCCGGGCACCGTGGGGTTCTACCGGCTCCAGTACAGCTCCTCCATGCTGGAGAGTCTGCTGCCGGGGGTCCGGGACCTTAGCCTGCCCCCCGTGGACCGACTGGGCCTGCAGAATGACCTCTTCTCCCTGGTGGGTACACACACACCTGGATACACACACACACACACACGCACGCACGCACGCACGTACGCACACGCAGGGTCAGGGTGGAGCAGAACGCAGGGTCAGGGTGGAGCAGAACGCAGGGTCAGGGTGGAGCAGAACACGGTCAGGGTGGAGCAGAACGCAGGGTCAGGGTGGAGCGGAATGCAGGGTCAGGGTGGAGCAGAACACAGGGTCAGGGTGGAGCAGAACACAGGGTCAGGGTGGAGCAGAACACAGGGTCAGGGTGGAGCAGAACGCAGGGTCAGGGTGGAGCAGGGTAGCGATGGACGATCCACCTTTAAGCTCATTTCATTTCATAATCTCTCTAATCCTCCCTCCTTTGTCTGGCTTCTCCTCACTCTCCCTTTCACTCTGTCTGTCTCATTTACATTTTTACATTTAGTGCATTTATCAGACGCTTTTATCCAAAGCTACTTACAAAGTACATTTGTTGAAGGAGAGACAGCAATATATCACTGTGGTACATAAAGATAAGAATAGAGCAGGTTTAGAGCATTCATAGTTACGAGACGAATAGAACGAGTTTCATAATTGCCAACTTGCCTGCATAAGTAGCTGGGCAGGCGTGTGATTCTAAGCATGTTACAACATCTGAGAATGAGCAGCAATGCTAAGTGTCTCCCTCCCTCCCTCCCTCCCTCTCCTCTCTCCTCCTCCTCCTCCTCCTCCTCCAGTCCCGTGCGGGGATGATCAACACGGTGGAGGTGCTGCGGCTGATGGAGGCGTTTGTCAACGAGCCCAACTACACAGTGTGGAGCGACCTGAGCTGCAACCTGGGTGTCCTCTCCTCGCTGCTGTCCCACACCGACTTCCACGAGGAGATCCAGGAGTTCATCAGAGACCTGTTCACGCCCATCGGCCTGCAGCTGGGCTGGGACAGCAGCACGGGGGAAGGTGAGGGGCAGGGCCGGGCGGAGGGGGTGGGGCCGGGCGGAGGTGGGCGGGGCCGACATGTTCAGGGGTTTGTTCACCCGGCGCTGTAATGCGCTACATAAACATGAAATACTAAATGTATGAAAGCTACTTTTAAAACGGGATGTGTATATATTTTCTATCTAAAATATGAATGAAGTGTAACAAAACACATGCACACACACATCATATAATCAAGCATACGTTTCCAATAACGATCCAATAAGAGAATACATCGCTCTGATTGGACGCTTCAGCCCGACCTCAAACCACACCGTTCCAATCGGTGCCCCTGTGTATGTTTGGTTGTCGTGGTAACAGTTCGCGCCCCCCCTGCCGCATGTCTTCCCCCCCCAGGCCACCTGGAGGCGCTGCTGCGTGGCCTGGTGCTGGGGAAGCTGGGCAAGGCAGGCCACAAGGCCACGCTGGACGAGGCCAGGCGCAGGTTCAAGGAGCACGTGGAGGGCCGGGTGGTGCTGTCTGCAGACCTCCGCAGCCCGGTGAGGACACCTGCACCACCACGTTCACAAACACCACCCAGTCAGTTTGTGCTGCTTGTCCTAAAGCTTCTTAACACTGTGTGTGTGTGTGTGTGTGTGTGTGTGTGTGTGTGTGTGTGTGTGTGTGTGTGTGTGTGTGTGTGTGTGTGTGTGTGTGTGTGTGTGTGTGTGTGGTGCCAGGTGTACCTGACAGTGTTGAAGCACGGCGACAGCACCACCCTGGACACCATGCTGAAGGTATGGACGCTCTGATTGGCTGCCTGCCCTCCCCTCACCCCTCCCCACGTTGACCACATGTTGAATGTTGTAGGTGAGAGCAGAGCACTAAGCAGCGGCCCTGTGTCCTCAGCTCCACAAGCAGGCAGACATGCAGGAGGAGAGGAACCGCATCGAGAGGGTCCTGGGAGCCATCTCTGCCCCGGACCTCATCCAGAAGGTCCTCGTCTTCGCCCTGTCGGTACGTTGTGACGCTGACACGCTGCGGTGACCCGGTGTTTCACTACAGGCGGTGCTGTCGCGCAGCTTTGATTTGGCCTTAAGCCAGCGGTGGGCAGCACGACTGACTGGGATTAATAGATAGACGGATACGGTAGGCGAAGGGCCAGACGTCGGAGTGTTGAACTGAATAATGTTCAACTACCTGACGGATGAGCGGCTGCCTGCCCAGGACACCTTGTTTCCTTGTTTTACTAAACAATAACTTGGTTATGATGAAAAGATTACTTGCGTACAAAAAACGGTCCACTTAAATGCTTGAGTTGAAATGCAGCACAGAGGGAGGACCTCTAGAGAGGCTGTGGGGAACTTCTACTCTATTTTCGTCAGTTCTCATGAAACTTGTGGAAGACGTTGTTGCTTGTTTTAATCCTAAGTAGTGCACATTTTATTGACTAGTATTACTTTTAAAACACATTTGACCACAAAACACCGGATGTTTGCCATGTCCACACACACACACACACACACACACACACACACACACACACACACACACACACACACACACACACAGTGTTTACCCTCAATGTATAGCAGCTACGAGTCACGTGGTAAATGCCTCAATCGCCTGCCATCAGAACTCTAAGGCTTTATGGCCATCTGCAGGCCGCATGGTGCACTGTGGTGGTTTGTCTTGGTGGCGTTCAAATCTCTTGGCACCCGACCTTTCACTAGAATAGAATACCTTTCACTAGAATAGAATACATTTCAGATGTCAGAATGGAACCATGGGATGAGTTCACTCGAGCCTCTACAGCCCCTGTGGTGCTGCTGTGTGGTCGTCAGAGGTGGCAAAAGTACACACATTCTGTACTTAAGTAAAAGTACAGATACTTGTGTAAAAAAATACTTTGATAAAAGTAGAAGTACTGATTCAAGTAAAAGTAAAAAAGGTACAGGCTCTGAAATGTGCTTTTTTCGTCTGTTTTTGTTGAAAGCTAACAGAACCTGACGTCATATTAATATAAATATAATAATAAAAGGGAATAGGAACTTTATTTCTACTTCTATTACTGCCTTTCTGAAAGTATTCAGCATGAACAACCAAAACAAAGTGGATGGACAAAACAAGCTCTATTTGCTGTCTCCTACATAGTAGATGGGTGACTTGGCCTCTCCATAGGCCTTAAGAAATCACACAAATGATTCTGTTGGAAATCAGTCTTGGGCCAAACCATTACAAGGGGTAATGCCTATACATAAAACTACATTTCCTCAAACAATATTTACAACAATAATTCAGATATACAGTAAATACATTTAGATCCCAAATCTAAATATCCAAATAATACCAATCGCGATGATACTGTATTACATTTACATTGCTCTTTGTCGCTGTTGTCTTCATTTATCCACTATGACATGGGAATGAATATGCATATTTTCAGAGGTGGCAAAAGTATACACATCCTTTACTTAAGTAGAAGTACACTGGACACTTGTGTAAAAGTTGAAATACTGATTCAATTTCTTTACTCAAGTAAAAAGTAAAAAGTACACGCTCTGAAATGTACTCAAAGTACATAAGTAAAAAGTACACACACACAAAATGTTACACAAGACACCACATTGTGTCTGTCTGTCTGTCTGTCTGTCTGTCTGTCTGTCTGTCTGTCTGTCTGTGTGTGTGTGTGTGTGTGTGTGTTGTGTGTGTGTGTGTGTGTGTGTCTCTCGTATTTTATTTCTCAGTCTGTTTCGTGTCGTTACGTCTGACATCACATGCGTGACATCAGAGCTCCTCTAAGGCGGATGGACGCAGCGAGCGTCTCTTCTGTGTGTTGTTGTCCATCCATTTAGGTTGAGATCCTCTTGATGTTGGGAACACGTGATGCAATGATGTAAAAAAGAAAACGACAATTCCCCTCAAATGCAATAAAACTAAAGTAAATGTAACGAGTAGAAAGTACAGATATTAGTGTTTAAATGTAGGGAGTAAAAGTAAAAAGTTGTCAAAAAAATAAATACTCAAGTAAAGTACAGATAACTGAAAAATCTACTTAAGTACAGTAACGAAGTATTTGTACTTTGTTACTTCCCATCACTGGTGGTCGTCATGGTGATACTGTGTTGGTGTCGTGTGCAGGAAGAGGTGCGGCCCCAGGACACGGTGTCCGTCATCGGGGGCGTGGCCGAGGGCAGCAAGCAGGGCCGCAAGGCCGCCTGGAAGTTCGTCAAGGACAACTGGGAGGAGCTTCATAACCGCTACCAGGGTGGCTTCCTCATCTCGCGCCTCATCAAGGTGCTCCCTGAGCTGCTCTTCTTATGTTGTTGTTGTCTTCTAGTTTGGGATTCATAACATAACACTTTATTAATCCCAAAGGAAGTTCTTGTGCCAGAGGTTTGCTCAAAATGGTCAACGACAACATAAGGATAAAAAGTATAGAATAATAAATGTAAAGTGTATACTCTATTGTTTTCATTCTTATGATATATATGGTATATTTCTGTTTCTGTATTGAGATTGTTGGGATCATTTTCAACATGGAGTAGTAGGCGATCTTTCTCATGTCTTCCACAATATGTATTGAGGCTGAACACTGAATCAAGAGGTTTCCAAATGTCCAGAGCAATGTGTGCGGGTCCCTAACTAGTGTGCTCCATGTACCGGGACGCAGGGCTTCCCCTCGTGGTTCACGGTGCGGTGCGGTCTGTTTACTTGTTTATTTCATCCTCGTGTTGTTGTTGTTCTTGCAGCTCTCTGTCGACGGGTTCGCCACGGACAAAATGGCCGCGGAGGTCAAGGTGAGAACATTTTAGCAGAATTGACTGACCAACGAACAGTGATGTTACTGGATGTCTGTTCTTTCAATAGGAAAATAAACCTTACTTCTGTCTCGGTAGTAGAAGAGGATCAATTATTTTGGTTGCAAACTTACTTGTAGCCAAGATGGCGGCTCTGTTGGGAAGTACGTCAACGCTGATTCAAGGGTCACTCAACAAGGAGACGATTCTCCCGTCATTTTGACTCTTAATTAATGAGGAAAACTATTTTTCTAATTGGTCCACTATTGGCCAATTTCCGTTTCTTGGTCGGTGTCTAACCAAGTCTCGCTCTGAAATCTCGCGAGAGTTGACTTGTTGCAGGAGAACCGTGAGAGCGTTGGAGAGAGGAGTGTTGTGTCGGACTACAGAAAGCGTAGCTCTGTGTTAGCTAAAAGGTGTTTTAAGTTGCGGTGGAATGTACAGTATTTAGCTGATTTTGACCGAGACTTTGTGAGACAAGTCTTGCTGTGAAACCTTGCGAGAACACAGACGGAGCAGATCCAGCGAAGGAGAAGGAAGCAGGTGTTGTAGATCTGCTCTAGATGTAGTATTTCTACATGATGATGATGATGATGATGACGATGACGTGTTCTCCCCTCTCCTCCGTGCGTCCAGAACTTCTTTGAGAGCCACCACGCACCCGCGGCCGAGCGCACGGTACAGCAGTGCTGTGAGAACATCCTGCTGAACGCCGCGTGGCTGAAGAGAGACGCAGACCACATCCACCAGTACCTGCTGCAGCGGAGAACCCCCCGCCCCCTGTCTGAGACCGCCCCGCCCCCTGTCTGAGACCGCCCGCCCCCTGTCTGAGACTGCCCCGCCCCTTTCTGAGACCGCTTTCTTCATTCCCCCCCCCCAGATTAAACCTCTTCCTTTCTTTCTTTGTTTCCTTCTTTTCCTTTCCTTTGTTTTCTCTTCTTCAAAGAAACTGTTTAAAAAAAAAAATTTAAATAAACTAACGCAAGAAGACCAACGCCAAGAATTTAGCCAAGTATTGGACACCTAGAGACCCTGTGGCAGGAAGCCACTCGCTGCCCCACCCCCCTCCCGACCACCCTCAGTGATGTCACGATCCTAAAACACACACACACACACACACACACACACACACACACACACACACACACACACACACACACACACACACACACACTAGCTGGTAGAGTACTGACCCGGGGTCACTGGCAGTCTGTTTGGAATCCGTGTTCTTCATGCATGACTCTGTGTTTCTCTGTAATGTTGTCCACCCCCCGCCAGCCCAGGCTCCAGGTCTCTGGGGCTCCAGGTCTCTGGGGCTCCAGGTCTCTGGGGCTCCAGGTCTCTGGGGCTCCAGGTCTCTGGGGCTCCAGGTCTCTGGGGCTCCAGACCTCTGGGGCTCCAGGCCTCCGGGGCTCCAGGTCTCCGGGGCTCCAGGCCTCCGGGGCTCCAGGTCGAGCGCGCGCGGTCTCGCCTGGCGACGGCGTTCTCCTGCTGCACCGCTAACCTAGTGATTAGCTTGCGGCGAGCAGCGCTAGCATGGTACTATGTTGTATACTGTATATTTGCAAGCATCTCTTGCGGACGACGGTCCTGGAAAGTGTAGACTCAATGATCGTGAAGACCTGCCTCCACCTCCCCCACCACCACCACATATCATGGGCGGAGTCCCGTTAGGCTCCGCCTGCCCAAGACCGTGGGGTGCATAAACCCCCACCCCTCCCCCTCCTCCTCAATAAAATAACTACATTGGTTTGTTTTCCATTGGACATCAAATGAAGTGATTTATTTAAATGGTAGAATGATTGTGTATTCTGAAAAAGGGGATGATTATGATTAAGACACTACTTTTGGGGACTTTTACTTTGAAATCCCATCAGGTGATCAGTCTGCGGCCCTTTGATGTGAGCTGTTGAACTCGGAAGCCTTAAATTGGTCAATTGGTTTGCAATAATAATGATTATTACATGAGTGGTAGTGAGTTCCACGGGAAATCTAATGTGACGATTATTAAACTAGTAAGCATCTATGTAGAATTTACCATTTTGATGTGGCGCTGAATACTTGTATTTAAAAACAAAAAAAACATTACAGACGAATATCATCCAACTTGCTGTCTTTACCCTGAAACATTTGTTGTGCTTTTATGATTTAAACATACAGTTGGTGTTCATTAAAGTGAGAGTAAAACCTGTGTGTGTGGCTTCCTTGAAACATGCTTTGGAGTTGAATGCTGTATGTAAAATCAATCAATGATCTCTGATGAATATTGGTGATCATGGATCAGTAATTCTGAAAGCCTGCGTAGTTCGGTCACATGGCCTGAAGCTTACACCGCATATACAGTCTGTACACCTGAACACTTGTATTGCATCCATGTGTCCTACATTTATACAGTCTATGGTCTTGTCATATTGTCTGTCTGTAGGTGAAAGGAGAAATAATAATTAGTGTTACATTACTAGTGTCAATTATTTCTCTAGTCACCTACAGGTTGCTAATGACAAAACATGCATAGTGCTGGTTAAAGTTATAGATATATAACTAGATACAGGTTGCTAAAGACAAAACGGTGCACAGTGGCTGGTAAAGTATAGATATATATACTAGATAACAGGTTGCTAAAGAAAAACATGCATAGTGCTGTGGTTTATAAGATAATATAAACTAGATGACAGGTTGTAATGACAAAACATGCA
This sequence comes from Coryphaenoides rupestris, assembly GCA_002895965.2. NCBI lineage: Eukaryota > Metazoa > Chordata > Actinopteri > Gadiformes > Macrouridae > Coryphaenoides > Coryphaenoides rupestris. The sequence goes on along the minus strand of PIJE02000241.1, from coordinate 144,879 downwards.
TAGTGCTGGTTAAAGTTATAGATATATAACTAGATACAGGTTGCTAATGACAAAACATGCATAGTGCTGGTTAAAGTTATAGATATATAACTAGATACAGGTTGCTAATGACAAAACGTGCACAGTGCTGGTTAAAGTTATAGATATATAACTAGATACAGGTTGCTAATGACAAAACGTGCACAGTGCTGGTTAAAGTTATAGATATATAACTAGATACAGGTTGCTAATGACAAAACGTGCACAGTGCTGGTTAAAGTTATAGATATATAACTAGATAAAGGTTGCTAATGACAAAACGTGCACAGTGCTGGTTAAAGTTATAGATATATAACTAGATACAGGTTGCAGGCGCTGTGTGTGACGTGGGACTGTTTCCAATGTCATTATCAGACAACATGGAGGACAGCGGTGACAGCGCTCCGGATGTTTGTCGTCCACCTCAGATGATTCAATCTGAAGTGTGGACGCATTTGCTGATTTGCAAGTGTGCTGACGGAAAGTTGGTTGAAGATCGTTATCCTGTTTGCAGAACATGGAGAAAAACATCTTCATGACCACAACCTGTGACTGTTACTCTCCTCCCTTCCTCTCCTTTTCTAACATTAGCGAGATACATAATTATCATTATGTAGAATTATATAAAATACATGTATAAGACATACAATACTATATATATATATACATATACTGTATATTTATATGTCACAGAGGGAACACTGTGACATTTGATTGAGTGGTTAGAGTTGCTGTGTTTTCCTTTAAATTGATATCAGTGTTACTTGTGCTTTGAGTGTTACATTTGTATTTGATTTGTGTGTTTCCTTTGCTTTGTGTGCAGTGGTTTATTGTGGTAGAATTGGTGGACATTGGATGCACCAGTGTAGCTCTCTGGCCACCGCCCTCTCCTGATGACATCTGCAAGGCTACTCGTTCCCGGGTTAGGGTTAGTGTTGGGGTTAGTGTTAGTGTTGGGGTTGGGGTTAGTGTTAGGGTTGGGGTTAGTGTTAGTGTTAGTGTTGGGGTTAGTGTTAGTGTTAGGGTTAGTGTTAGTGTTGGGGTTAGTGTTAGTGTTGGGGTTAGTGTTAGTGTTGGGGTTAGTGTTGGGGTTCCTCCTCTCTCCTCCCTCCTCCCTCCTCCTCCTCCCCTCTCCTCTCTCTCCTCTCCTCCTCCCCTCCTCTCCTCTCCTCTCCTCTCCTCTCCTCTCTCCTCTCCTCTCCTCTCCTCTCTCTCTCCTCCCTCCCGCCTCCTCTCCTCTCCTCTCCTCTCCTCTCCTCTCCTCTCCTCCTCTCCTCTCCTCTCCTCTCCTCCCTCCTCTCTCCTCCTCTCCTCTCCTCTCCTCTCCTCTCCTCTCCTCTCCTCTCCTCTCCTCCTCCTCCTCCCCTGCCCTCCTCACCTCCCTTCCTCTCTATGACACCAGTGTGGTGTGCAGGGGATGGGAGGCGTTGTAATGTAAGGCGTCGGATGTAAATATTTATAATAATATGTACATAATGTATATCATGTACATTCTAATAATATACATAATGTACATAATATACATAATATACATAATATACATAATATACATAATGTACATAATATACATTAGGGCCCAAGGACGTATTGTTGTTTTGGACATTGGTGGACATCACAGATATTGCGCCAAGAATGCGCAAATACGCTGTAATTTTCATTGTTGGTTCTATTTTCTTTATCTTGCTTAGTGTGTACATTGTAAGAACCAGTGGAGAAACATTCCACTGCTCATCTTACTGGTATGATGTTGCGTGTGACATGTGACATGTGACTGTGTGCACACGGCCCTGTTGTTGCCCTTATAAGGAGCTGGTGGGGCGTGTCTGTATGCAAATTCAGGTGTACAGCACGCGTTCCATTTAAGAATCAGTGGAGTTCCTCATCGGGGGCGTGCAGCTGAGAACACTTTGGAGGTTTAAGAACACATTTAAGAACACATTTAAGAACACATTTAAGAACACATCTCCCTGCGTTCATGAATCCGGCGGGCAGATTTCTTAAGTTTGTTCTTACGAAGTTCGTAAGAAGACACTTAAGACAAATGTTCCAGAATGAGGTCCAATGTCTCTATGAGGTCATATGTAGTTGTCCAAATGTAAAATACATAATCTCTATCCATGTATTAAAAACAAGTCCTGCAGACTGCATGGATCTGGATGGAACGCGCTCCCTGTAATCTCTGTGGATATCTGTGGTCATTATTGCACGTTCCCCAAGCGCATCTAAGAACCATGTTGTTCTAACTAAATGTATCTGTAGTCTAATATAAGAACCGTGTTGTTCTAACTAAATGTATCTGTAGTCTAATATAAGAACCGTGTCGTTCTAACTAAATGTATCTGTAGTCTAATATAAGAACCGTGTTGTTCTAACTAAATGTATCTGTAGTCTAATATAAGAACCGTGTTGTTCTAACTAAATGTTATCTGTACTCTAATATAAGAAACCGTGTTGTTCTAACTAAATGTATCTGTAGTCTAATATAAGAACCGTGTTGTTCTAACTAAATGTATCTGTACTCTAATATAAGAACCGTGTTGTTCTAACTAAATGTATCTGTAGTCTAATATAAGAACCGTGTCGTTCTAACTAAATGTATCTGTAGTCTAATATAAGAACCGTGTCGTTCTAACTAAATGTATCTGTAGTCTAATATAAGAACCGTGTCGTTCTAACTAAATGTATCTGTAGTCTAATATAAGAACCGTGTTGTTCTAACTAAATGTATCTGTAGTCTAATATAAGAACTAGGGATGCACCGATACCACTTTTTTTCAGACCAAGTACAAGTACAAGTACTTACATTTGGGTACTTGCCAATACCGAATACCGATACCGAGTACTTAATAAAACCATTACAGTTCTAATGACTTTGAAAACATGTTTTATTTTCAACAAATATAACGGCACTGCCACACATTTCAATGAAATGTAACCTAAACCATCCAACATACGTCAGTCGGATACTCGGTACCAAGGACGTGTTGTTGTTGAGGACATTGGTGGACATCACAGATATTGCGCCAAGGATGCGCAATGATGACGCTCCCGTGAGGCGGGGGGCTCAGAGTCAGCGTCTCTGGGGGGGGTGCTCCGTTAATTCGCGGTTCTGATGGGGGGGGGTGCGCTGTTAATTCGCCGTTCTGATGGGGGGGGGGGTGCGCTGTTAATTCGCCGTTCTGATGGGGGGGGGGTGCGCTGTTAATTCGCGGTTCTGATTGGGGGGCGGGGTGCGCTGTTAATTCGTGGTTCTGATGGGGGGGGTGCGCTGTTAATTCGCCGTTCTGATGGGGGGGGGTGCGCTGTTAATTCGTGGTTCTGATGGGGGGGGGGGGGGTGCGCTGTTAATTCGCCGTTCTGATGGGGGGGGGGGGGTGCGCTGTTAATTCGCCGTTCTGATGGGGGGGGTGCGCTGTTAATTTGCGGTTCTGATGGGGGGGGGGTGCGCTGTTAATTTGCCGTTCTGATGGGGGGGGGGTGCGCTGTTAATTCGCCGTTCTGATGGGGGGGGGTGCGCTGTTAATTCGTGGTTCTGATGGGGGGGGGGGTGCGCTGTTAATTCGCCGTTCTGATGGGGGGGTTGCGCTGTTAATTCACGGTTCTGATGGGGGGGGGGGGTGCGCTGTTAATTTGTGTTCTGATGGGGGGGGGGGTGCGCTGTTAATTCGCCGTTCTGATGGGGGGGGGGTGCTGCTCCGTTTAATTCGCCGTTCTGATGGGGGGGGGGTGCTCCGTTAATTGGTGGGGACATGTCCCCAGCGTCCCCACTAAATTCTACGCCCATGCGCAGTTTCTATTAAACATCCATAAACGCCAACTCGGTTGCATCTCTTTATTTCAATATTCCTTGGCTCAGAATATTACAAGGTTAACGTTGCGTTGCCAAAGTGGTATCGGTGCGGTTGTATCGGAGTAGTTTAACGAGTACGAGTACGAGTACATGAGCACAGTATCGGACCGATACCGAATACTGGTATCGGTATCGGTGCATCCCTAATAAGAACCGTGTCGTTCTAACTAAATGTATCTGTAGTCTAATATAAGAACCGTGTCGTTCTAACTAAATGTATCTGTAGTCTAATATAAGAACCGTGTTGTTCTAACTAAATGTATCTGTAGTCTAATATAAGAACCGTGTTGTTCTAACTAAATGTATCTGTAGTCTAATATAAGAACCGTGTCGTTCTAACTAAATGTATCTGTAGTCTAATATAAGAACCGTGTTCTAACTAAATGTATCTGTAGTCTAATATAAGAACCGTGTTGTTCTAACTAAATGTATCTGTAGTCTAATATAAGAACCGTGTTGTTCTAACTAAATGTATCTGTAGTCTAATATAAGAACCGTGTTGTTCTAACTAAATGTATCTGTAGTCTAATATAAGAACCGTGTTGTTCTAACTAAATGTATCTGTAGTCTAATATAAGAACCGTGTTGTTCTAACTAAATGTATCTGTAGTCTAATATAAGAACCGTGTCGTTCTAACTAAATGTATCTGTAGTCTAATATAAGAACCGTGTCGTTCTAACTAAATGTATCTGTAGTCTAATATAAGAACCGTGTCGTTCTAACTAAATGTATCTGTAGTCTAATATAAGAACCGTGTCGTTCTAACTAAATGTATCTGTAGTCTAATATAAGAACCGTGTCGTTCTAACTAAATGTATCTGTAGTCTAATATAAGAACCGTGTCGTTCTAACTAAATGTATCTGTAGTCTAATATAAGAACCGTGTCGTTCTAACTAAATGTATCTGTAGTCTAATATAAGAACCGTGTCGTTCTAACTTAAATGTATCTGTAGTCTAATATAAGAACCGTGTCGTTCTAACTAATGTATCTGTAGTCTAATATAAGAACCGTGTTGTTCTAACTAAATGTATCTGTAGTCTAATATAAGAACCGTGTCGTTCTAACTAAATGTTATCTGTAGTCTAATATAAGAACCGTGTTGTTCTAACTAAATGTATCTGTAGGTCTAATATAAGAACCGTGTCGTTCTAACTAAATGTATCTGTAGTCTAATATAAGAACCGTGTCGTTCTAACTAAATGTATCTGTAGTCTAATATAAGAACCGTTGTCGTTCTAACTAAATGTATCTGTAGTCTAATATAAGAACTGTGTCGTTCTAACTAATGTATCTGTAGTCTAATATAAGAACCGTGTCGTTCTCACTAATGTATCTGTAAGTCTAATATAAGAACCGTGTTCTTTCTAACTAAATGTATCTGTAGTCTAATATAAGAACCGTGTTCTTCTAACTAAATGTATCTGTAGTCTAATATAAGAACCGTGTTGTTCTAACTAAATGTATCTGTAGGCTAATATAAGAACCGTGTCGTTCTTAACTAAATGTATCTGTAGGCTCATATAAGAACCGTGTCGTTCTAACTAAATGTATCTGTAGTCTAATATAAGAACCGTGTTTGTTCTAACTAAATGTTATCTGTAGTCTAATATAAGAACCGTGTGTTCTAACTAAATGTATCTGTAGTCTAATATAAGAACCGTGTTGTTCTAACTAAATGTATCTGTAGTCTAATATAAGAACCGTGTCGTTCTAACTAAATGTATCTGTAGTCTAATATAAGAACCGTGTTTGTTCTAACTAAATGTATCTGTAGTCTAATATAAGAACGTGTTTAGTTCTAACTAAATGTATCTGTTAGTCTAATTATAAGAACGTGTCGTTCTAAATAAATGTTATCTGTAAGTCTAATATAAGAACACAACCAACCGGACAAGCTTGTTTTTGTGGGACATCATGGCGGCTCTATTGCAAGGGGCGTGGTCTTAAGAAATCAGGCAATCTTATTGGTTATTATTCTCCGCTACGTTGGACTAGGATGTTGGTCCAATCAAA
>PIJE02000241.1:105351-127799 GCA_002895965.2 Coryphaenoides rupestris | reverse complement strand
AGGGCACCACAGCTAGGAGGAGCAGGTAGGGTTAGGTGGTGGGTCTTGCTCAGGGACACCTCCACACTTGTCTAAGGAGGGAGGTCAGGTAGGGTTGGTGGTGGTCTTGCTCAGGGGACACTCCCACAGCTTAGCTAGGAGGAGGCAGGTAGGGTTAGGGTGGTGTCTTGGCTCAGGGACAGCCTCCACACTTAAACGAGGAGGGAGCAGTGTAGGGTTAGGGTGGGTGTCTTGGCTCAGGGACCACGCTCCACACTTAACTAGGAGGAGGTGGAGGAGCCCCGGGGGATCGAACCAGCGACCTTCCAGTTGCCAGACAACCCCGTTCTACCCCCCCCCCCCCTGAGCCACTGCCGCCTGCGTCATTGACAGAACAGTAAGTATGTATTCATGGTAAAACAGGGCCGAAACCTGCGGACATATCTCGCATCTCTGAGTCACCCGTTGGACCAAAAGACACTGAAACCCTTTAAAGACACTGGGCTCGCCACCACCCACAACAAACAAGTCCAAACAAAATGCAAATGACCGTCATTCTGGCTCCGTCACCTGACTCAGGGCTCAGTAACACTCGTCCCCTCCAGGTACTTGTATACATGCAAATATCTACAGGTAACAGATACCAACTATATTGTCCCCCCAACTTCCCTCTCTCTCACTATCTGACCCAGTTTGTTTTGTCATGTTAATTGATATTTACATGCACAAGCGTAAAAAGCCGAAGCGCAACGTTTGCCAACACAACTCCGTGACAATCATTCACCCAGGAGGACCATTTAGGTTGCCAGGGTGGGGTCATGACACAATACCCCCCTTTATCAGCACGCACCGTCCTTCAGATAAAGGCTTGTCGTCGCGATCTTTGGCTCAACAAGTTGGATCGGTCGGATTTATTGACTCAAATACATCACCGATTGGCTGCGTGGCGTTTAAAAAAAAAAAAAAAAGGGGTCTTAAGGGGACAGGATGATTGCAAGAACGTGCAGAACTGGCAGTAGGTTCATAGGAAAGCTCATATTTAAAAACATACTGTATATTAAAAAGACCTTGCAGCACGATGAAAGCACATACATTGCATGACGCGTGTTCACGTCGTAAATATGTTCCGGACGTGAAACCAGATCAAGATGGCCGCCAGACATTCCAGGAATTCCGCGGCCATGTGACACCTTCGCCTTCGCACCGACGTGCAGACTTGAATGATCCCTCCGGTGACTCACGACACTGCAGCACGAGGCTCATGGGCTATAATAGTCACGATAGTTTCATTGAAACCACCACGAGTCCTCGGATTGTCATCACGTTTCTTTACGGAAAAATATTTATTATTAGCACGACAACAACAACAACGACGACAACAACAACAACAACAATACAAGACGGCGGTGAAAATATAGTTCTCGTCGCCGCTTTCACGATGGGGGGCGGCTCAACATTACAACGGAAACAAACAGCCCGGAACAAAACAGAAAATCGTCATACATAGTGGACATAAACCAACCAGTCTTTTGAAGCCTTTTTCTTCTCCTGTATTTGATAAAAAGATACGATTTGTGGGTTTAAAAAAAAAGGATTATTATATCCGGGTATCTCACAGTGTCTGTCAACGTGAAATGACGGAGACTCCAAGTTGCTATGTACAGTCATATGGTGCTGGAATCGGAGACACATAAATATCCTACGTGAACAAATGGGTTAAAATCATGGCTCATATGCATGTATATTCATGTGTGTGTGTGTTCATGTGTGTGTGTGTGTTCGTGTGTGTGTGTGTGTGTGCGCGTGCGTGTGCGTAGTGTCTTTCAGGGTGGGGTCTGCATTGACCTGTCGTAGTTCAGTCCTAGACTGATCTGTCCCAATCCCCTCTTCACCATCAGGAAACTCATCCTACACCCATCCACCCTCAAGCTTCAGTGCACGGAAACCAACAATATGAAGTATCGTCACTCAGAATGTTCTCCAACGACCCGAGACCCCGGATCATCAGTCCTCCTCTTCCTCCCCGTCCTCCCTGTCCTCCTCCTCCTCAGCAACTGCTGCTCTGCGTGTTCCCCGAGTTCGAGACGTAGGCCTTGCTCTTGCGTGAGTACTTCATGGAGCTGAAGGAACTGCGCAACCTCGCCACGGCGCGGGTGCTGCGGCACAGCAGCGTGTTCCTGACGTGCTCCCGGAAGTCCTCGGACACAAAGTAGTAGATGAAGGGGTCCAGGCAGCTGTTGAGGCTGCTCAGGCACAGCGTCGCCACGTAGAAGCCGTACAGGTTGTCCACCTCGCCGTCCTTCAGCAGCGAGTAGTGCACCACCAGCATCACGTTGCTGGGCACGAAGCACAGCAGGAAGGTGACCAGCACCGTGGCGATGAGCATGACCGCCCGCCGCTGCTTCTTGCCCGTGTCGTTGCTGTCGGTGCTCCGGCTGACCCTGAGCGTTCGCAGCAGGAGGACGTACGCGACCACGATGAGCACGCAGGGCACCAGGAACACCACCAGGGCGGAGAACATGAAGTAGTAGTAGGGGTACTGCACCGACGGGAAGGGGTCGTGCGCGTCGCGGATGACGTTGACGTCGTGGCAGGTGGTGATGTTGAGGCCGGCGAGGCGCGCGTGTGCTCGTACAGGTACAGCGGCGTGGTGGTGAGCCACACGAACGCCCAGATGCACGCGCACGCCACCACCGCCATCTTGTTGTTCCTGCGTTGCTGGGAGAGCGGGTGCGCCACCACCCAGTACCGCTGGACGCTCAGCGCGGCGATGAAGAGCACCGAGCAGTACATGTTGCCGTAGAAGAAGCCGACGAAGACCTTGCACATGGGCTCGCCGTAGGTCCAGTCGTTGCCCTTCAGGTGGTAGGCGACCTTGAAGGGGAGCCAGACGACGAAGAGCAGGTCGGACAGCGCCAGGTTGGCCATGTAGATGGACGACGGGTGCTGCTTCTTGGTGCGGAACGCGAACACCCAGATGGCCATGGCGTTGGTGGGCAGCGCCACGGCGAAGACGAAGATGTACACGACGGGGAGGAAGACGGTGGTCAGGCCGCTGGTCAGGGCGGCCGACGTTGCCTCGTCTACCAACACTCGCTCCGAATCGGTGGGATCCACGAATCCGCGGAAGCCTCTTCCTATCCCTGTAGGGGGGAAGGATTGCAATTATTACGGCCTTTCAGGAATATTACTTTAGGGGCACGGTGGCACAGTGCTTGCACTGCTGCCTCACCGCAAGAAGGTCCTGGGATCGATTCCCGCCTGGGGTGCTATTGACTGTGGGGTGCCCAGGTGGGTCATCTCCCGGCCTTTCTGTGTGGAGTTTGCACGTTCTCCCCGTTCTCCGCGGGGTCTCCTTAGGAACCCCAACTAAAAAACATGCGAAGAATTGCTTCTCCGGTCCTGTCCCTGACCAAGATGTGGACACAACAATCTGAAGCTGATGGTCCCCGGGTGCTGTCGTGGGCGGCTGCCCAACAGGATGGGTGAAATGCAGAGACTTAATTCCCACGGGCCACCCTCCCTGTGTGTGTGTGTGTGTGTGTGGCGGTCACCACTTCCAGCATGCTGTGTTTCAGTTGACCAGAACAAGTGCTGGATTTAATAAAGTGTTTTCAAGTCAAATCTTAGCCTAACTGTCTTTCCCTTTCAGGAAATATTTACTGCCTTTCAAGTCATATCATATCCTACCTGATAATGTGGTACATACCAAGGGGGCCCTACAGTATTGTGATTTGACAACCCGCACACCGTTTTGAGATTGAGACTTGATTAATCACTGTCAGGGCCAATTAAAAATGTAATTAAGTACGGCTCGACTTGTGGGGTGGCAATGTAGTGAAGCAAAAAAAACCCAAAGGAACTGACGAACTGGAGGGACAGAGAATAAAATGGAAGACATAAGAAGTAAGACGTAGACACACACACACCACCACAACACACAGTTGGTGTAGGTCCAATGGTAATTACGGCGTATACCCAACTATTTTTCAGTCAGCATTGCGTATACCCACTTCTAAATCCCCCCAGATGCGCACCATTCAGTCGTATCTGCAAGCCAAATTGCCCACTTTTTCCCTAGGATGGTGAAGCCATGACCCACGCTACTCTTCCTCTTATTGGCTAATACTCGCTGCCTTTACTGATTAGATTGGTTAACTGTAGGCATGACGACGAATGAGCCAATCGGAGGGAGAGAAGGGCGGTCATGCCGAGGAAAATATTGCTAAAGACAAATTTACTTTTAAAAGTTTACATGTAAAAGTAAAGTACATTAAGTTTAAATGATTTGCCTTTAGGATTTATAATGATAATAATCCGATATTATTATATTGTTTTGTTGAATAATTTGAATGATGATGTTCAATCATCATATGATATTTATATATATATATTGAGATTGATTCAGATCTGAGGTATTTTATTTAAATAAATGTTCAAAAAATTACTGAAACACCATGTTTTGCCTCATCTATATTTTACATTCATGCAGGCTGCCTGTGTGACCAGTAATAATACCTACAAACTGCTCCTGATCAAGTCATGTTAATTTTATAATAGTGGCACACTCTGGCCCAAGGTGTGTGTTGCAAATCAGCTGTTCAAAGACACAGTTTACAAAAGAAATGACTGACTTGCCAAGTGAGAGAATAGGTGTCATTCCAGGAATAAGGAATAGTTCACTCAAAATGCATAGTTGTCTCTCACTAGTCTGTGGGCCAGTATTGGTTTAGTCATTTCATAATCCTTCCTCCCTGAGATCAAGCAGCAGAAATTATGTGACAATGAGCAAATACTACTGACGGATTTTTGGGTAAACTAAATGTCACTGTTTCTAAAACAGGGCGTTTTTCTGGGCTGTGTTAAAAAAGGGCAAACATTTAGAGTATACCCACTTCTCCAGGGATCACTACACCACTGCACACACACACACGCAGAGTGTAGTCGACAGGTAACTCACCTGAGATCGCGTTCGTCATCGTGATCCAACTCAGCAGCAGCAGCAGCAGCAGCAGCACGGATGGCGCCAAGTTGATTAAATACAAATAATGTCTCAACACTGTCGCCTTGGACACACTTTTAAACCACACGGAGACGACGACCAACACCACGCCCTAAGCTCGCTCGCTCGCTCTCTCTCTCTCTCTCTCTCACACACACACACACACACACACAGGTGCAGCTCGGTTTCGCCTACCTGCGTGACGTCATCCAAGGTGAGGAAGTACCGCCCCCGAAAGTACCGCCCCTTTTTTTATTTTTTGATGCGTCATCCCCCCCAGGTGGAAGTACCGCCCCCTTTTTCCTTCTGAACGTCTAAGTGTTGAGTTGATTATATAATGTGAATAATAATAATAATAATAATAATAATAATAATAATGATAAATGATCCATGGGCAATTTGTTATAATATTGACATTGGTGTTGAATGTAATGAAAACTGCACAAAAACACATTTCATCATCATTGCAGGTATTTATTTAAAAGCATAACATGTCATGAGACTAAAACAGCAACAATAAAATACAAAAATAACTAACACACACACACACACACACACACACACACACACACTTTCATAGATACACACATGCATCCATACACACATACTGTACGTGCACGCACACACAGACACATGCACGCAAACACACGCACACATAATGCATACACACACACACACAAAAAGCATAATTCAAAATATATACATGAGTCGTGTGTGTGTGTGTGTGTGTGTGTGTGTGTAATAAAATCGTTTGCCGCCATATTGTTGAGGTGGCGTCCGTCGTCAAGTTAGCAAACACGACCACTTAACCAATGATTCTTAACGCCAACCCTAACCCTAACCCCACCCCTCTCTGTGGTCAACAGTTGGTGCTCCGCGTGTTGCCCGAGCGTTGCCCGAGGCAAGTACTGTTCTTCCGCGACCTACCTTGAGCGGCGCTGAAACGACACGCGGAATGCGCCTCGCCGTTCCGGCCTGGCCGGGCAGATAGCGCGATTTGTTGCGCACGTGCTCGCGGAAGTCCTCCGAGATGAAGTAGTAGACGAAGGGGTCCACGCAGCTGTTGAGGCTCGCCAGGCACAGCGTCACCACGTAGAAGCCGTAGCCGTTGTTGGTCCGCGCCGCCAGCAGCAGCGAGTAGTGCACGAGCAGCATCACGTTGCTCGGCGCGAAGCACACCAGGAACATGACGAGCACCGTCACGATCAGCACCACCGCCTTGCGCCGCTTCTGCGCGATGGCCTCGTCCGTCATGGAGCTGCGCAGCGTCTTGAGCATGCGCACGTACGCCACCACGCACACCGCCGCCGGCGCCAGGAAGCCCACCACGCCCATGGTCAGGAAGTAGCCGGCGGCCATCTGCCGCTGGTCGGGCCGCGTGACGTCGTGGCACGTGGTGATCGGCACGTTCGACAGCTTCACCGTCTGCTCGTAGAGGTAGAGCGGCGCCGTGAGCGTCCAGACCGACAGCCAGATCGCCGCGGAGACGCCCACGGCCACGCGCGCGCCGTTGCCCCGCCGCCCCGTCCGGGACAGCGGGTGAACGATGGCCCAGTACCGCTGCACGCTGATGCAGGCGATGAAGCCGATGGAGCAGTACATGTTGGCGTAGAAGAAGGCCACGAGCACCTTGCAGAGACCCTCGCCGTAGATCCAATTGTTGCCGTTTAAGTGGTAGGCGATTTTGAGCGGGATCCACACGATGAAGAGCAGGTCGCACAGCGCCAGGTTGGCCATGAAGATGGACGATGGGTTCTTCTTCTTGGTGCGGAAGAGGAAGACCCAGAGAGCCAGGCCGTTGGCGGGTAGCCCCACCACAAACACGATGATGTAGACGATGGGGAGGAAGACGGTGGTCAGCTGGCTCTCCAGCACCGTCTTGCCGGTGAGGCTGACCCTCACCCCTTCCGGCGTGTCCACACCTTCGAAGCCTCGGTCCATTATGTCTGCAAGATAAAATAAAAACCGTATGAACTTGATGTCCAAGCGAATTATTCCACTTGAAAACGCACACTGTCCACTACCTTTGGTGTACCTGTGGCTGAGAGGATGAGTCTGACAGGACTGGTTGTATCAAAACTGTTTTCAGAAAGCTCTCCGGTCAACAGTTGGCAACAAAAGGTAGTTATTGTAATAATTAGCTGTGAGGCAGCCATTGTTACTTATTAAAAAAAATTCCTTATATATTAATCCACCACGGTGGAGGTCAGTGTGGAGGTCGCCGCTGTGATGTCTCCTCCCAAAATGTCCACTTCCAACCGACACAACTCGAAATTGATTCATAATCTCCCGCAGAAAATTAACGGCATCAAAAGAGTTCGTAAACCCAAGACCATACGGCGGGGCCCCCCCCCGGAGACGCAAAAACGTATTCGCCATTTGGCCAGGAAATGGGCATCTCTCCTCAACTCAGTAAATTCACACCAAGAAGTACCGCGTGGAGAACCCACCCCAGGTCGGGCCAGCCGGAAGATTAGCCACACTGGCCTGATTGGGGGGGGGGGGCAATCAGTGCCAAGATTCATGACCACAGCGGGCGCTACAGCCACACGGAACAGATATTGCACCTTTAATACAGCCTACAGCCTACAGACTCATCTAAAAGACACTAAATGAGGCAGTTCTGCAATTGTAAACAGGGGCCGCTACAGTCAAAAACTGTTCAACGCCACCACGGTGTCACAATGGATGGAAGTTCCCTCAGTTTCCAAACGAGTCACTAAAAGGGGAACCGAAGCGCTGCTCGTTTGCCCTCTCAAACCCGTTTTGCAACGTGTAGTGACGCTTAACGATCATTAAGACGGACCTTATAATTTCCATTCGGCTTAAGCGTTGTTGTTGTTGCTGCTGCTGCTATTCTATGATATGTAGTCGCATGTTGGATTCTGGGATATAGACTCTATAGTGTATGTGGTGGGTAATTATAACCCGAACAAAATATAAACGCGACGCACATTTTGTTTTAGCGCCAATTTTTCACGAGTTGAAAGCAAAGATCCAAGACTTTTTCTATGTGGACACAAAAGGCCCGTTTCTCTCAAATTTTGTTCACAAACTTGTTTAAAATCTGTGTCAGTGAGCACTTCCCCTTTGCCGAGATAATCCATCCACCCGACAGGTGTGGCGTATCGGGATGCTGAGTGGACTCTCTAAAATGTGCAGTTTTATCTTGAAAAGAGACATTTATAGGCACTGAAGTACGGAGGGGGGGGGGGGTCAGAAAACCAGTCAGTATCTGGTGTGACCACCATTTGCCTCACGCAGTGCAACACACATCTCCTTTGCATGGAGTTGATCAGGTGGTTGATTGTGTGGCCCGTGTGTGGAATGTCGGTCCTCTCCTCTTCCATGGCTGTGCGAGGTCGCTGGATGTCGGCAGGAAGTGGAACACCGATCCAGAACAACCCAAACACGCTCAATGGGCGACACGTCCGGAGAGTATGGAGGTCCATGCGAGAACCGGCATGTTTTCAGCTTCCAGGAATTGTGTACATACCCTTGCAACACGGGGCCGTGCATTATCATGCTGCAACATGAGGTGGTGGTGGTGGTGGTGGTGGCGGCGGATGAATGGCACAACAATGGGGCCTCAGGATCTCGTCACGGCATCTCTGTGCGTTCACAACGCCGTCCATACAATGCACCCGTGTTCGTAGTCCGCAGCATATGCCCGCCTGCCCCCATACCATAACCCCACCGCCGCCGCCGCCACCACGGGCCACTCGAGTCACAACGTTGACGTCAGCAAACCGCTCACCCACACGGCGCCGTACACGCCGTCCGCCATCCGCCCGGCCCCGGTACAGTGAAAACCGGGATTCATCCGTGAGGAGAACACTTCTCCAAAGTGCCGGACGCCATCGAAGGTGAGCATTTGCCCACTCAAGTCGGTTACGACGACGAACTGCAGTCAGGTCAAGACCCCGGTGAGGACAACGAGCATGCAGATGAGCTTCCCTGAGACGTTTTCTGACAGAAAATGTGCAGAAATTCTTTGGTGATGCAAGCCAATTGTTGCATCAGCTGTCCGGGTGTCCGGTCTCAGACGATCTTGCGCGTGGCGATGCCGGATGCGGAGGTCCTGGGCCGGCGTGGTGACACGTGGTCTGCGGTCGTGAGGCCCGGTCGGCTGTGCTGCCAAATTCTCGGAAACGAGTTCGGAGACGGCTTACGGTAGAGAAATGAACATTCAATTCACGAGCAACAGCTCTGGTGGACATTCCTGCAGTCAGCGTGCCACCAATTGCACGCTCCCTCAAACCTTGCGCATTGTGCTGGGTGATAAAAGTGCACATTTTAGAAGAGTGGCCTTTTATTGTGACCAGTCTAAGCCACACCTGTGCAATAATCACGCTGTCTAATCAGCATCTTGATCTGCCACACCTGTCAGGTGGATGGATTATCTCGGCAAAGGAGAAGTGCTCACTCACACAGATTTAAACAAGTTTGTGAACACAATGTGAGAGAAATAGACCTTTTGTGTCCATAGAAAAAGTCTTCGATCTTTGCTTTCAACTCGTGAAAAATTGGAGCTAAAACAAAAGTGTTGCGTTGATATTTTTGTTCAGTGTAATAAATAGCAGATGTGGTGTTCATTGGTGGACAGTGGATATATTCAATGACGCTTCGATGATAGAACCTGGATTTCTGCGATGATAGAAAGTGTTTCCTTGAACATATTTTCATTGTCACCTCATTGTACGTCTTATAATAAGTACATTTCAAGCGCTCAACATTTTCGAGGGTAACATTTACATTTAGGGCGTTTGGCGGACGCTTTTATCCAAAGTGACTTACAAAGAGTACATTTGTTGAAGGAGAGGCAGCAATATATCACTGTGGTACCTGAAGATAAGAATAGAGCAGGTTTAGAGCATTCATATTTACGAGGCGAATAGAACGAGTTTCATAATTGCCAAGTTGCCTGCATAAGTAGCTGGGCAGGCGTGCGATTCTAAGCATCCTACAACATCTGAGAACGAACAAGTAACCCCTTTCGGGTAAACAGCAAGATCTTATCCTCGTAAAGTACTATTTTTAAGCGCCTGGACAAGTGGGAGTGGCTTAGGGAGGAGGGAAGCTATGCAGAGTCCAGGTGAACTCTGAAAAGCGGACTCATAGCGTGCAGCTATATTTATATTTATTGATTGTAAAAAAATAAAAACTCTCACTGTGACACATGCAGGCTCAGGAAAAAACTGATTATAAAGTTGTGAAATTCTGATTGGACAACAGCATCTATAAACATCAAATAAACTTAACGTACCACAGAGGGCCATACCCACGACAAACCGACGGAATATATTGTCAGGAAATGTTCATTGTCAGGAAAAGTATATGATATAGGCTGCTGTACATCTCAAAGTCTGCAAATAAACTTGGTCCAGAATGCCATTTGTCCTTCACTTATTTGTGAAGAAGAAAATAAGTGACTAACTCTGAACACATTCTCCACTGGGCTTGTATCAGGTCACACATATTTCTATGCACGTCTTTCTTGTTCAGTAAAGTATCTTCATCAATAGTTGTGTGGAAAATATGTGTCATGGTGCATGAAATAAATAAATAAATTAATACAAAAATAAACTTGGTCCGACCACGCCCAGAACTGGGGGCGTGGTCTATTTCCTCAAAGTCCGAATGGTCGACCACCCACCTGGTCTCCAGGTGGGATACCTGAGCCAGGAGGGGACAATAGATAGATCACTCCAATACACCACGATGAAGCAATTGAAGGAAATATATAATAAATATAAGAATTAACTTGATGGATTGTTATTTTCTGATGCGCACACACACACACACACACACACACACACACAGAGAGATCTTGATAACATTTTAAAAGCAGGATTAGAAATCAAACACACTGTTGTCTGACTTCTGTTCTGTACATCACTTAACTTAAGTGCAATAATGACTTAATCATTAATAATGTTGTCTTGAGACTTTTTGCAGTTTTGTTCGTAGAAATATTCTGAGAAACATCCATAAAGTGGATAAAGAGACACTTACCATGCTGGGCCACAGAACCTGATATCGTGAGCAAAAAACAGAGAACCACAGAGAACCCACAGACAGAAGCAGACTCCATGGATCACTTTATATAATAATGATGATGATGATGATGATAACAACAACAGTAGAGCAGGACGGTCCGAAGTCGCGCTTCCGCAGTGTGCGCTCCGAGTGCCATTACGCGCCACGACTCACCTGCCTTATATCTGGCCGTGACGTCACTCAGGTGAGCCAACCTCCGCTCCGCCTTGACCTGCACCTGGACGGAGTTGGAGAGTTGGATACGGAGGCTATTGGACGTGTGAGAATTAAGTCCTCGAACAAGTGTGTGTGTGTGTGTGTGTGAGTGAGTGAGAGTACGGAACATGGAATAAAAAAAAAAAAAAGGCTGGAGGGCTGCAGGTGTTCACTGTAAACGGCACCGCAGCGCCACCTACTGGCCGACGCGCTGAATCGCAAGCTGCTCCAGCGCTATAATAGGACTAAGATACCTTTGTTTGGTCGGTAGGTGGCAGGCGAGACCAACTCTTGAAATGTGGATAAATAAAGTCCTGTGTGAAACAGAAACATGCATTCAAAGAAAGGTTTGGATGAAATACTTTAAAGCATTTTATTATTGAAGCAAAGTGCAAATAGTATGGATAGTGTTGATTCAGCGGAAAATCACGAATGACACTGAAAACACACGCACACACATACACACACACACACACACGGGCGTGCACACACACACTCACACACATACACACACACACGGGCGTGCACACACACACACACACACACACACACACACACACGCATACACACACACACACACACACACACACACACACACACACACAGGCGTGCACACACATACACACACACACACACGCACACACATGGACTTTGTAAGAGTGTTCCAGTGGTATTGGCTGACCGCAGTCGAGGCCTGCATTATGTAATCATTAATGTCATTACAATACCCTGAAACATAAACATTTCACAACACACTTGGATAGAAGTGTCTACCGATGAATACACAAATAGTTTATCTTGAAGCACATCTATACAATCCGTGTAAATACAATATGTCTACAAGCAATGATAAGATGTTTTTGCATTTTTTTGTGCAATGGGCTGTTGTGTTATCCAGCATTAATCCAGCGTTGTAACAGAACAGATCATCTCTCCTTCCTTCTCAATATGAGTCACTGATCTAAACAAGAAGTTTCTTGTACTGGCTGTCCATGTTGGACCGGAAGGAGTCCTGTGTGTTGGAGGACGGAGGTTCGGCCTTCGATCTGTCCGACGTGGCCAGGCTGGACTTTAGCATGCTCCTGGTGCTGCTGCGCGAGGCGGAGTCCGAGTACGAGTATATGTTCCTCTTCTTGACCCCCTGCAGCCCGTTACGACAGCCCAGTGCCGCCGACAGCTGCCGCTGGCACTGGGACGACCCGAAGTAGTAGACCAGAGGGTCCAGGCAGCAGTTGAGGCTCCCCACGCACAGGAACACCAGGTAGGCCGTGTAGGAGCCGTCGGACGCCCCTCGGTGTGCGCCGGACGCCCCCGCCGAGCTGAACTGTACGTAGTGCAGCAGCAGCAGGAAGTTGGTCGGGGCGAAGCACACCAGGAACAACACGAGCACCGTCAGCGCCATGAGCGCCGCGCGGGCCTTCCTGCGCGAGTTGCGGCCCGCGTTATCCGGCAGCCGGCGCAGCGTGCGGACGACGCTGACGTAGCACGCCAGCGTGACGAGCGCGGGCAGCAGGAAGAGGACGCCGGCCACCGCGACGAAGTACGCGGGGTAGCCCCAGCGCTGCCACGTCCACTGCTGGACGTTGTGGCAGGTGGTGACGTCCAGGGAGTCGAGGCGTATCGTCTGCGGCAACATGGCCAGGGGCGCGGACGCCGCCAGCGCCAGGGCCCACGCGGCCACGCAGGCCCCGGCGGCGTAGCGCGGCCGCCGCCACGCCAGCGAGCGGATGGGGTAGACGACGGCCAGCAGGCGGTCCACGCTGATGCAGGCGATGAGCAGCACGGAGCAGTGCATGTTGCAGTCGGCGGCGGCGGTGACCAGGCGGCACAGCGCCTCGCCGAACGCCCAGTCGTTGCCGCTGAAGTGGTAGTGGATCTTGAAGGGCAGCAGCAGGGCGAACAGCAGGTCGGCGCAGGCCAGGTTCAGCATGAAGACCACCGCGGGCTTGATGGGACGGACCTGCCGCGCGAACGTCACCAGGGCGACGGCGTTGAGGGGCAGGCTCACCAGGCACACCAGCGTGTAGAGCGACGGCATGAACACGGTGGACACCGGCCCGCGGAGGAACAGCAGGGCCTCGTCGGAGAGGTCCCGCGCGGAGGTCCCGTTTGCGCCGCGGCGGGATACGTTCAGGCCGGCGCTCGGACGCGGAAGGACCATCGGTGCGCGGTCATGCGGCGGCGGGGAGCCCTCGTCGTACAGGAGCGTCTCAAAGTCGATGGGCTCATCGGTCGTCATCCGGGACCAGTGGGTCAAGATAAATGTTCTCCCGAGAGCGCTCACTGCAGAGGAAAAAGGATCAAACAATTACATTTACATTGAGAGCATTTGGCAGACGACTCACAATAACTTCATTTCCATTTTCTGTTATCCAAAGCGACTTACAACAAGTAGATTTGCCGCAAAAAGAGAATAGAATACATCAAGATGAGAATAGAACAGGTTTCAAGCATTCATAGTTGCTGGGTTAATAGACAGTAAATATCGTCGATATCAGTAAATATCATCACAATCGAGCATAAAGTATATCATAATCAAACATACAAACAAATAATATCCCATGAAGTACATGACTAAATAAGCCTAACCCTTAATTCATGCAAGGCAAGGCCTATATTACACAGTATATTAATTATTATTATTATTATACATTATATATGAATAATATAAAAAACACACATTCATTGAAGATAGTTAGTTCACTGTCGTTCGTTTATCGTGATGTTTTTATCAGATAAGGTGAGATAAGGTTGACTTAGGACCGTTATTACAAAGCGTTGCGTTGACGGAGTCG
Source organism: Coryphaenoides rupestris (assembly GCA_002895965.2). Taxonomy (NCBI): domain Eukaryota; kingdom Metazoa; phylum Chordata; class Actinopteri; order Gadiformes; family Macrouridae; genus Coryphaenoides; species Coryphaenoides rupestris. The sequence goes on along the minus strand of PIJE02000241.1, from coordinate 113,768 downwards.
CCGTTTTACGCACCGTTAGTTTGCGCAGCCGCGGCGACCTGCGCGGACACCAGGAGCCACCAAAGAGTTGAACAAAACATTGAAGCTGTTGGAAAAATAGCATTTAAAGAGCCCATGGTGCGCACTGTACGGTCTCCTATTCCTTCTTCTTCTTCTTCTTCTTCTTCTTCTTCTTCTTGTTGGGTCTTCTTTGGTCAGCAGCCCTTTAGACAGTGCGCTCTGGGGACCCTCTGCCGCGCCGCCCTCCTCTTCCTCTGTGACGCACACCATCGGAAGCGCATTCCGTTGGCGTGATGTCACGTCTCCTCCAGGGGCCACAGGCCCACAGCCACAGCCAGAGTCTAGCCTCCATCCAGGGTCGTCGGACTGGGGGTGGAGGGGGGGGAGTGGGACTTGACTACCCAGGGGCCCAAAGTGTAGGGGGGGCCCCCGCTAAAAGTGTGAAAATAAAAGTTTGTTTTTATTTTGATTTCTTTTCTTCTAAGTGATTAGTGACACAACTATAGGAACATCGGCGAAATAAATTTGCTGATAGACTGAAATTTGCATAAAAAATAATCAAATAAAATATACTGGAGGGCCCCTGTCACACTCTTACGTAATAAATACTTAAACAAACGTGAAGAAAATAATGTTCTCTTAAGTATGATACTCCATGCAAACCTCATCTAACCACATAGTAAAAGTATCACAGTGTTATATGGGTCCATATATGTAATGACGGTCTCAATTATGTTGAGTTTATACTGAAACCCGAAATGGTTTCTTTTCACGGGGCCCAAAATCCCTGGCGCCGCCTCTGCCAACATCCATCAACAAAATCAACATTTGAAAACTCTTGTATTGTATGTCATCATATTTGATATCATATCATCATATCAACAACCGCACTCAAATAAACAGAATTCTATGCACTGTGACATGAAGTCAAGTGCATGTATCAGCGCCAAGGCTTCGCAAATTGTGGTTTACTTACATTTTATCAATATATTGTGGGGGACATTTGGGACAGACTGTGTTTGAACATTAGGGGATATTCATGATATATATATATATATATATATATATATGTATATATATATATATACTGTATTATCGTTGCGGCCTTGCTCCAGCCAAATAGTTTTCAGGCCACATCTCGACTTTCGATTCCACAAACAACCCGATCAAACGGTCCCAGATAGAAATTTGGGGAGAGCGCCAGACATCCAACTGAGAAGAAAATAAACTGTCAGCTAGGCAACAAAAGTCGAGTCAAAGTGTTTTATTGTCATTGTGTACATCGTAGCACAGGGCCCATTCTGGAACAGTGAAACTCTTGAGACGTGGCGGGCGACACGGCAAGATACACACACACACATGAAAATATACATACAATATATACACACATATACATACAATATATACACACGTATACATACAATATATACACACATATACAGTACATACATAAGTAAGTGAGGGCAGCAGGAGCAGAAATATGGTACATGGCGTGTAATAGCAGAAACATACATAAGATAAGAGAATCAGAAGCATTATGAGTATTTAAATATAGCATCGGCAATATGGCGCATGTATCCAGAAGTAGTTGAATACTGTAAATATTATACGTTATAATAAATGTACATGTAAAGTGATCAATATGATCAATGAGATTAGTGTTGCTGGTTGACAAACCCGGATGGCCTGCGGTGTTTGAGTCTGATGGTCCGCGTCTGGATGACTCCAGTAATGTCTACCAGACGGCAGCGGCGTGACCAGTCCAAGGCTGGTCTGGGAGGCTTTACAGTATCGCCTCACACTCACCCATTCACACACCTTCAGACGGCGGCGTCGACCATGCCAAGTGTCACAAGCAACACTAATAAATAATAATAAAATGATAAATGATAAATGATAAAACGATAAATAATAATAAAATGCATATTTGTGTCAGGCACATTAAAGGTTTAAAGTTAACATTGTGGTCGATATAAGAGAACTTAACACCACTTTTTGGCTTTTTTACTTTGGGGAAATAGGCCTCGCTTGTTGTGTCTCTGATGACTATCAGACGTGTTGTCGGATGTTGCGCTCGGCTCGCTTATCGCTTATCCACTTGAAATATGCTTGATGACCTTGCTTGGAAAACAACCGAAAGACACTTGATGGTAAACACACTCCCCTGACTATCCCCCCGAGATGTGACGCATCGTGAGGACGATGATAATACAATTTAGACGACGGCGTGTTTGATTATGAGGAGCGAGATCTCATCTGCAACCCGCGGGGGCCCCCACTTACAGGGCTTACGGTTTTCAGTCATTATGTCTCAAAGTCTTTCCTGGAGGTTTAACGCGTTGCTTGTGTCCTATGAGTCATTTCTGTTCCCCCCCCCCCCCCCCCGAAAAATAGAAGGAAAGACACACAATCCCACATCCTACCGGTCTAACCCAAGTCTCCTTTGAACTCCGGGGGTAGAGACTTCCTCGCGTCTCCTCCTTTGTATACCGTAGGCGGGATACATCCGTTGACTGGTTTGTGCCTTTTTTAATGGTTTTACTGCTTCACGGCCCTTGCCACACCAGTGCATGTTCTGCTTTGGCGCTACACTCCCCCCCCCCCACACACCCTGCAGGGACCCAGTACTCCAGGGCGGTGTGTGGAGAGCCCAGAGCCTGCGCAGGATCACACGGAACGGGGATCCTCAACAACAACCTGTTCCAACTTCTTCTGCGGTCAGGCGCTGCACGACTGTGAACTCTGACCTCACCAGGCCCCGCCCCCCCCCCTCCCCCCCCACTGCCGCTCCCATGCACATAACTTGAAACTACATTTTTTTATATTGCCCTGATGTTGATGTGCCTTTTGCTGTTTATTTGCCTATATGCTCATATTTGTTAATCCTGTAAAGACTCTACACGGTGTGGATATTTGATTCTTTCCCTTCAATTGTGATATTTGTGGTATTTGTATTGTTCTGTTGCACATTCCGCTCTGTCACTGCATATCCTGTGTATGTGTATGTGACCATTAAACTTTTTGAATCTTGAATCTTATCTCCCGACATCTTCCAGTGTTTATAGCTGTGCTTTCGTTAACATACGGAATCCCCCCAAGAGGCCCGACATTTCTCCACTGTTGTTCTAAACTCATCTCCACTCATCTTGTTGTGTTGATCCACTTGGTCGATAAGCACACAGGTCAAAGCAAAACACCACAACACACACGATGAATAAAGTTGGATTTGAGTTGATGTCGACAAAATGTCAGCTTGACCGGAGACGGAATAACCATGGTAACCGTCTACCACAGTGTTGTGGGTGTTCTCCAGCTGATACAACATGTTCCTGTTTGAAGGAGCGGTGGGGGGGACGGGGACGGGGGGGGGGTGGGGGTCAGGCTGGGTCTGGGAATGTTTAGACACATGGCTCAGATCCACCACATCACAGTTGGCCACTTGTACGCTTAGATAGCGTTGAATGGTATCCGCTATCCCGCAGCGTCCACCGCCACCCATCAGAAGAACCACCACCACCACCACCAGAACCACCAGAACCACCACCACCACCACAACCACCAGAACCACCACCACCACCACCACCACCACCACCAGAACCACAACCACCACCACCACCGCCAGAACCACAACCACAAGAACCACCACCACAACCACCACCATCACCAGAACCACCACCACCACCACCACCACCAGAACCACAACCACCACCACCAGAACCACCACCACCACCTCCACCACCACCACCACCACTTCCACCACCACCACCACCACCACCACCGCCAGAACCACAACCAAAAGAGCCACCACCATCACCAGAACCACCACCACCACCACCACCACTTCCACCACCATCACCAGAACCACCACCACCACCACCACCAGAACCACCACCACCACCACCACCACCACCACCACCACCACCACCGCCAGAACCACAACCAAAAGAGCCACCACCATCATCAGAAACCACCACCACCACCACAACCACCACCAGAACCACCAGCACCAAAACCACAACAGTAGAGCGAAGCACTGGTAGCAGCAACGTCTGCAGCAACGTTATAAATAGTTTTGAGTTTCCCACGCCGGGGAACCGACGATGTCCTCGTTGTTGGAGGACATTGTGGGCGAGAAGCAACAGCAAACTGCAGCTACAACAATAGGTGGGCGGGGCCAAAACAAGCCATTTACTGTGACCAAATATTGCTTTGTTTTCTGGGAAATGGATCCGCCTCTTTCTTGTTAAAACACACGTGAACGTTGGCTTTGGTTTGTGTTTCATGGACGTAATTTTCTTTTAATTTGCAACAGATTTCCAGCAGTCTGGAAATGTGGAAATGTGCTTTTGGTTGCAATTGGTGGCCAACGTTGTACATTGAACATTAAACAAGAGTAAAAAACATAGAAATAAAAAAAACGCAAACATTTAAAACCCCCCCAAAAAATAAATATATATAAAATATATTAAGAAAAAATCAGCGATAGTGTAACACGGTAACACACCAATTTTGCGTTTGTCAGTCATTTCCGTCTCTCCTCGGCGGTCAAGGACGACGTGTTTGTGGGTCTGTTGGGTTTATTTAGCGCTCGTCTAATGACCGCGGGGACATTCCAACGCGGAGGAAACGCAGAGGAACTGTAATCTGTCGTTATCTGAGGGAAACGGGCCCTCAATCAAGATTAACGGGAGGAGACCTGCAATTAGTGAACACACTGGCTCTGAGTCAACAGGACCGGGCTGAGACTACAAAAGATATCTTCTTCTTCTTCTTCTTCTTCTTCTTCTTCTTCTTCTTTTTTTTGTTTTTATCACGAAGAACAGAACAGCAATCGTAATCCCATTTGGATGACAGCGACGACATTTTAGCGAGGGCCACAAATGGGGATTAAATGGGGATTATATTTTGGATCAATTTAGGGTTTTTAGGGAATACACTTTCAATGAAGCCCTAGTCGAGCTACAAGGATTTTAGTGTTTTTTTTTTTTAACACTTGTTAGCTGAAGCATAAAGATGAATGGACAGCGAAGATAAACAGTCTTAGCATTAAGGTGACTGCTGGGTCCTTCTCTCCTTCCTTCCTTCCTTCCTCCCTACCTTACATCTACTCTCTATTCCTCTATTCCTCTCTTCCTCTCTCTCTCTCTCTCTCTCTCTCTTTCCATTTCATGGTTCACTGGCGTCTCCATGGTAACCAGTGACTGGGGGATGCCGGCAGTTGTGTGTGTGTGTGTGTGTGTGTGTGTGTGTGTGTGTGTGTGTGTGTGTGTGTCTATGTGTGTGTGTGTGTGTGTGTGTGTGTGTGTGTGTGTGTGTGTGTGTGTGTGTGTGTGTGTGTGTGTGTGTGTGTCTATGAGTGTGTGTGTCTGTGTGTGTGTGTGTGTGTGTGTGTGTGTGTGTGTGTGTGTGTGTGTGAAGTTAAACATGTAAGTGAAACCATGTACGGTGTACTATAGAGTGAAACCGACAAGATATGGAATAGAAAAGGCCGCTAATGTCACAATCAGAATCAGAAGGAGCTTCATTGCCTTAGTTTTTACAAAGGAGGAAGGTAGTTCACTGTATGTACAGACGGCGCCGTAACACCACCTACTGGCGCCAATACTGATTTGCAAGCCGTTAGTACGACGGCCTATAATAACTAATAATAATTTGCTTATCATACATATTTGTACGACAGTTGTATGACTTGAATGCCGGCTTGCAATAAGTAATCCTAGACTTTCGGAGCGAGTTATTAATTACGTTATTACTAAAAACCGATAATAATCGAACGCAGAGGCAATTATTTACATTTACATTTACATTTAGGGCATTTGGCGTGACTTACAAAGAGCACAATTATGTAATATGATGAAGAGTAGATATATTTATATAGTTTAACAGTTACAAGTCCGTTCCAATTCTTGAAATCTGATGAAGGCCTGTGTGAGAGAGAATCCTGAACTAAAAGCAACGTATGAATGAATCATCTTAAAGCATTTGATTGTGAAGCGATGTTGTTCATGAAGATGACGACGTGCACATCGTATGGAAACACACACACACACACACACACACACACACACACACACACACACACACACACACACACACACACACACACACACACAGGAGTGATGTTGGCTTTCCACTGCATTATGTACGTTTAAGAACCCCCCCCCCGTGGATTATCTATGTTCCCTGACTGTGGTACATATTTGAAGTGGTTCGTATTATAACACCGTAGTGCTGAGAGACCAGAGGAGCTTTGAGTTGTCCAACGATTTGTATTTTGGAATTTCCCGTCGTCGCTGTGGGACAGGGAGCGGTTTCCTGGAGCAAAGAACATACAGATTGAAATCATCAAAACGCATTAACATGGCTGAACTACAGCAGGATGACGACAGGAGCTCAGGAGGTATAAGAGCGGTTGTCTGGCAACAGGAAGGTTGCTGGTTCGATCCCCGGGGCTCCTCCCCCTCCTCCTAGCTAAGTGTGGAGGTGTCCCTGAGCAAGACACCACCTAACCCTACCTGCTCCTCCTAGTTAAGTGTGGAGGTGTCCCTGAGCAAGACACCACCTAACCCTACCTGCTCCTCCTAGCTAAGTGTGGAGGTGTCCCTGAGCAAGACACCACCTAACCCTAACTGCTCCTCCTAGTTAAGTGTGGAGGTGTCCCTGAGCAAGACACCACCTAACCCTACCTGCTCCCCCTAGCTAAGTGTGGAGGTGTCCCTGAGCAAGACACCACCTAACCCTACCTGCTTCCTCCTAGCTAAGTGTGGAGGTGTCCCTGAGCAAGACACCACCTAACCCTACCTCCTCCTCCTAGCTAAGTGTGGAGGTGTCCCTGAGCAAGACACCACCTAACCCTACCTGCTCCTCCTAGCTAAGTGTGGAGGTGTTCCCTGAGCGAGACATCCACCTTAACCCTACCTGCTCCTCCTAGCTAAGTGTGGAGGTGTCCCTGAGCGAGACACCACCTAACCCTACCTGCTCCTGACGTGTTGGTTGTTACCTTGCATGGTTGGCACCGTCGTCGGTGGATGAATGGGTGAACGTGAGGCAATACTGTAAAGCGCTTTGGATAAAAGCAAGATATAAATCCATGTACCATTTATATACGTATATAATCAGTATATATAATCAGTGAAGTATCTTGCCCAGAGAACACGATTAACCTCGTAACTATGAATACATTGAAACCTGCTCTATTCTTATCTTTATGCACCACAGCGATATCTATTGCTGTCTCCGACAACAAATGTACTTTTTGTAAGTTTGCCAAATGCCCCTAAATGTAAATGTAAAGTCATCATCCAAAAAAAATGACCAAAACCATCATCTGAGTTTGCGTTTCATCGCAGGGTTTTATTCTGAGGGAACAAACAAAGAAATATTGAATAAAGAAGTGAAGTCACGACACACCGGGGAGACTTGGCCAGAAGGGAGGTGCTTTCTTTTATTTTATTTTATTTTATTTCAGCCCAAAGATAAATTATAATTCGGTGAACAATTAAGTGAACAAATGCGGCGACGCAGTGAAACTCTCCACCGGCTCCGTGTTCTCACGGCTCCCGGGTGACGAGCGGGGTTCCGTTCCGGGTTTTTTTTTTTTTTCACGAAACGCTCCGATTCGCTAAACTAAAGGAGGGGGGGGGGGGAAGACAAACATTTCTCAAAGTGGGATTTACAGGATGTCACTGAATGTGTGAATAATGAGGGTCTCTGGGTGTGTAGACGGGGCCGCGGGGGCATCGTGATGTTCTATAGACGTCATCGTGATGTTCTGCTGTTGTTCTCCAGTTGGTGCAAAACACAACAATGTGAGTGAGGGGAAAGAACGCTGAGAAATGGACGTCATTTATTCATCCATCGGGTTCGAGAGAAACTACATCTTCACACTCGTTGAAATATACTGTATATATATCTCTTTCTCTCCCTCTTCTCCATCTCGACATATTTTATTTGGTTTTCTCAGACTAAATAGGCGAACACGACGCCCTCGCCGACACGACGTCGTGAAGGACAATCAAACTGACGACGGAACGCCGAGGTTTTGAAAATACCCTCCCGTGTGATTGGCTCTTTTTATATAAGCACATGAAGCCCCTCCCTCGCCGCGCCACTAGCATGCCATGTCGACGTCGTCGTTCAGAACTCAACGTAGAAATCACCGGCGGCCGACGAAAACAAACACGGAACAAAACAAAAAAAAAAAACCACAGTTATTATAAAGGGAACCGAACGACGGAGAAAAGACGCAAAAGCGGAATCGCACGACGGAACAAACATGCAGGTTTTCGTTTTTTTTTTCTTCTTCGTTAAACAGAGATGATCTATTATATCGACTTGGTTTCAGCACATTAAGTGTTCTTGTGGTGGCACGGTCGCGGTGAGAAGGCTGCACTTTAAATATTACATATCACGCCGCC
>PIJE02000241.1:82851-97851 GCA_002895965.2 Coryphaenoides rupestris | reverse complement strand
AGACGATGGGAGGTGTGTGAGTGTGTGTGGAAGGCGGGGGTGAGGGGTGAGGGTTGGGGGGGAGATCTATTCAGCATATTTTTTCCTGCGGCGCGTTTGTATCTGTAGCAGCAGCGGTGATGGTGCCTGCGGTGGCGGCGGCGGTGGCGGCCGTGGCGGTGCGGTGGCAGCGGTTAAAAAGCCGCTTTGCTGACAAAAACGGCGGCCAAAGACGTGGTTGTTAAAAAAAAGTATAACGTGGGTGCCACATGGGTGCCACATGGGTGCCACATGGGTGCCACATGGGTGCCCCCCGCGCCGCTCGGTCATTTGCATAACATTAATGCAAACAAATAAATAAGTCACTTACTCCCCTGCTGTGGTGTAGCAGAGCCACGGAACCAGGCCTGTTTGAGTCTATGATGATTACATACCAGCCTGTATGTGCTGGTGTGTGTGTGTGTGTGTGTGCGTGTGTGTGTGTGTGTGTCAGTGTGTGTGGACTGTGTGTGTGTGTGTGTGTGTGTGCGCTCGCACGTGTGCTAACTGGCCCCAGGATAGAAAGTGCTGATGTGCTTCTGCAGTCAAATTAATTTGCAGGCCGCACAGAGAACAATATTCCATCACATGGATTGTAAATCGTCGTGGCTCACACACACACACACATACACACGTACACACACGCGCACACACATACATACATGCGCACACACATACGTGCACACACACACACACACACACACACACACACACCTGTACAGATGGTCAATCTGGCATTCAAAATACACACACATGCACACACACACACACAAACACACACACGGTTTGGCATTCAAGCAAATACAAACACACACACACACACACACACACACACACACACACACACACACACACACACACACACACACACGTGCGCACAAGACCCATATCACCAGACACAGACACACAGACACACACGCGGTTTATAATTGGTTTCTCGGCGAACATGAGTAGGAACGTCAGTCAGTCCCATTTTCCCGCCTCGGGAACGGCTTCTCATAACCTGCTGGAGCTGGCCTGGAGGTGGAGCGAGGCGATTTGGCACCGTCACCACCCTCTTTACAGCTCCACCCGCCCCGCCTCCCACCTCCTGCCACCGCCACCACCAGCCACCAGCCACCACCACCACCCACCACCACCCGCCCACCACCACCACCACCACGGCCCGTCTTTATGACCCCATAACCCGACTGTCAGGGGAGGCTAACAAGGTCCTTATGTTTAACGGTCTCAACTCAACAACTCAACTCGCATCCCCCCAGTGCACCTTGCCGCTCGCGCTCCAGCCTCCGCGTCGTCATGGTTACACTCCGGCGGGTGGGGAGGGGTGGGGGTGGCGAGGAGGGCAAACCCGAGGGGAGATTTTCGCCAGCTGCAACTTTACAAAGTTCCTCCTTTGAGTGCTGCTACCAGCGAGGCGGTGGTGGTGGTGGTGGCGATGGTGGTGGCGATGGTGGTGGCGGTGGTGGCGATGGTGGCGATGGTGGCGGAGGCAGCCCCCCCTGCGTGTGAGTTCCCACTTGTTTGATGAGATGAGATAAGACGGTGCTTGAGCGATCCCAGACGGGGTTGGGGGGGGAATTCGGGAACTTCTTCAAGCTGCTGCTGCCGACACATGTGTGTGTGGTGTGTGTGGCGTGTGCGTGTGCGTGTGCGTGTGCGTGTGCGTGTGCGTGTGTGTTGTGCGTGTGCGGTGCGTGTGGTGTGTGTCCCGGGACGGCGCTCACTGAATGTCGACGGACGACAGACACGACGTGACAGAACGCCGTCCGCCGTCTGCGTGAAGCTACACCAAAAGTTCTACGTTTGACCCGCCCCCTTTTGACGACGCACAACCGGAAGTCGCAAGCTAGCTATCCCATGATCCTTTGCGTTCCGATGCCGTTCCGGGGCTACGAGGCGACATTACCGGCTCTCCCTTTTTGTTTTGTTTCGCTTTGCGCTCCACTTGACAAACTGCGACCCGTCTTCGGTTATTCATCGACTTACAGTAAGTGGCGCTCGCTCGCGTCGGACCGAAGGACGTAAACAGAAATACTAAATGGTTCTAATTAAACGGGCGAAGCGAACGTAATTAGGATCCGAACGCTTACGCCAAAACAACTGTGAGCTCCGGCCCGCAAATAGTTTTGTTTTTTTCTTCTTCAAAATACTTTCGCCGATTAACTTTTCCGTTTTTCTGTCGTATTTATTGTTCTATTTTGTTGTGTGATTTTTATTCCGGTCTTCAATCCGCGTTCCTTCAATCCGCGTTGTTGTTTCGGGAGCGGCCGCCTGTTAGAACATCGCCGCGGCTCGACGTCGGCCGTGTAATCCGGCGTTGAGAGACAGCAAATCAACTCCGTTTGGCTGTTAACCGTGAAAAAAGGAGGGAATTTATAGAAACCGCGAGCGAGGCTTTTATATCGGCGACCGCGGCGCGTATCTCAGCTGTCATCGGCGTCGCTGCTTTAAGGCAACAGGCTGCTGCTACGCTCAGATAACCACGGCCGTTTACTGGGCTAAATGGTTGATAGCTTTACGGCTTTATTAGCTGTCACTTATATAGCGCTTGTGTGCGTGCGTGTGCGTGTGTGTGTGCGTGTGTGTGTGTGTGTGTCGTGTGTCGAAAAGACAAACACACGCGTGCACATATATGACGGCAAGCGTGTTGTGTGTGTGTGTGTGTGTGACAATACTTTCATGCATGTCTGCTCATGAGGTAAATACGATTTTGTTTCTCCGTCGGTCCCCGGGTTTCGAAAAAACGCAAACTGTCAGTGTGTGTGTGCGTGTGCTGTGCGTTGTGTGTTGCGTGCGTGTGCGTCGGTGTGCGTGTGTGTGTGTGTGCATGTGTGTGTGTGTGGTGTGTGTGTGTGTGTGTGTGTGTGTGTGTGTGTGTGTGTGTGTGTGTGTGTGTGTCTGTCCTGTATGGATATCATTAGGGGGATTATGGTTGTAATGGACTGGAGGGGATGACTGGTCCGGACGCACACACACGCTCACCCAAGATTTATGGCCTTCCAGTACAGTAAGTAAGCAATCTGAACGCACGCATACACTCGCACACGCACACGCACACTCGCACTCAGACACACACACACATGCATGCACGTGCAAACACACACACTCTCTCTCACATACACACCCATGCATACCAGTGCACACACACACACATGTAAACGCATACCCTCACACACACACACAAACATGCATGCACGTGCAAACGCACACACTCTCGCACACACTCTCTCTCACACACACACACACACACAACCACACACACATGCATGTACGTGCAAACACACACACCCTCAAACACACCCTCACGCACACAGACACAAACACACACATGTGCATGCACACACACACACACACACTCTCTCTCACACACAGACATACACACACATGCACGTACAAACACACACATGTGCATGCAGAAGCACACACACACACACTCTCTCTCACACACACACTTGCAAACACACACATACTCACACACACATGCATACACACACACCCTCGCCCTCTCTCTCACACACACACACACATACACACTCTCATTGTGCAGTATTTTTTCCCTCGTCAATGGAGGAAAGCACTGCAGCAGAACCGATTACACACACACACGCACACACACACACACACACGCACACACACACACACACGCACACGCACACACACGCACACACACACACACACACACACACACACACACACACACACACCACTGCATCTTGGATGAAAGGAGAATCTATTAAAATGCGAGCAGCTAATCAATTGTCCTCAATGACCGACTCTGTCCAGCTCTTCCTTAGGATGAGCTACGCATTACTATAGATCTACGTCTGTGTATCTAGGTCTGTGTATCTAGGCCTGTGTATCTAGGTCTGTGTATCTACGTGTGTGTGTATCTACATCTATGTATCTACGGGTGTTATGTGTATGTATCTAGGTCTATGTACAGTATGTGTCTGTGTATCTCCTTCTATGTATCTACATCTATGTATCTATGTCTGTGTATCTAAGTCTGTGTATCTATGTCTATGTATCTACATCTATGTATCTACATCTATGTATCCAGTTTATGTATCTATGTTTGTGTATCTAGGTCTGTGTATCTACGTGTGTGTGTATCTACATCTATGTATCTACGGGTGTTATGTGTATGTATCTAGGTCTATGTACAGTATGTGTCTGTGTATCTACATCTATGTATCTATGTCTGTGTATCTAAGTCTGTGTATCTATGTCTATGTATCTACATCTATGTATCCAGTTTATGTATCTATGTTTGTGTATCTAGGTCTGTGTATCTACGTGTGTGTGTATCTACATCTATGTATCTACGTCTGTGTATCTACGTCTATGTATCTACGTCTGTGTATCTACGCTGCATATCTAGGTCTGTGTATCTACGCCTGCATATCTAGGTCTGTGTATCTACGTCTATGTATTGAAATCCGTGTTTCTACGTCTGTGTATCTACGTCTATGTATTTATGTCCATGTATCTCCTTCTATATATCTACATATATGTATCTAAGTCTGTGTATCTTCGTCTATGTATCTATGTCTGTGTATCTACGTCTATGTATCTACATCTATGTATCTATGTCTGTGTATCTACATCTATGTTACTATGTCTATGTATCTAGGTCTGTGTATCTACGTCTGTATATCTACGTCTGTGTATCTATGTGTGTGTATCTACGTCTATGTATCTAGGCCTATGAATCTACATACATCTGTGTATCTATGTCTATGTACCTACATCCATGTACTGTATGTGTATCTAGGTCTGTGTATCTACGTCTGCATATCTACGTCTATGGTCACCCACCGTAGTGCGGGATGATGGCCCAGGCCATGGCGGAGGCGTAGATGCCCCCGATCATCCAGAACATGCACAGCCAGCTCAGGTGCTCGCCCCTCTTCTCCCGGGCCAACACCTCCACGAAGTAGGAGAACACGATGGGGACCGCGCCTCCGATCCTGAGGAGGAGGGGAGCGGGGGGGGGAGACAGGAAGTGACATCACGATGAGGATGCGCTTTATCGGAATTATTCTGTATCACACAAACTTGATTTTCGTTGCAAATTTACATTTACTCGTTGAATAGAGAAGCCCGGCGCAAAGTACAGTAGAATACAGTATAGACGAGAGCAGTAGACTGGTCTGGAGTCACATGACCCGTCACGTGACCCCGTCGCCTCACCCGAAGCCCGACACCATCCGGCAGAACAGGAACGTGTTGTAGCCCTGGACGAAGGACGACAGGAAGGCGAAGCAGCCGTTGACGGACATGGCGATGAGCAGACACTGCTTGCGTCCCACCTTGTCGGACAGGCCGCCCCAGAAGAACGCTCCGAGCATCATCCCCAGGTACACGATGCTGCCTGGACGACGACAACGACGACGACGACAACAACAACAACAACAACAACAAGTCCTCAGACTGTCACACAGCGTTTTTTGTTGCGGCTTCATTACACCTCGCCTTCTGTGTGAAGGCCTCTGTACACTTCGTCAGGACTCCTCGGACGCCCGAAAATCCGACTTCTACCTCGTGTCGTTCCGCAGAACCGCCCGATATTGGGGGCGGTGCTCGAGTATCGAGGAGAATGGCAAGAGATTGTCTTTATGGCAATAAGATAGAACTATAAAGCACATGCGTTCACCTTAAAGCGGTTCGAGAATGTGCGTCGTATTCCGACGAACGCTTTGTTTCACAAACTATCGACGGGGGGGGGGGGGGGGGGGGGGAGACTGAGGGGCCACATGTGGCAACGTTCGGATCAATCAATACGATCGATTGGCGTATACGGCACACAACTGCAGGGCAAACAGAGAGCAGCAGCAGCAGCAGCAGCAGCGAGGGACCAACGCTAATTTGTGAGCTACAAGCTACAATAGCGCTCGGTGAAGCACAAGGTATTGAACGCTGGCGGCTAACAAAAGGACTAAAAAAGCTCAGGCCGCAAGATCGGCTTCTTCCGTTACGGTAACTGACCTCATTGACAACAACAAGACCCGAGACCCCCCACTGATCCACACCCACTCCCACCAAATCCTTCGAAAGAAGAGGGTTTTAGCGGCGTTACTATTTCATCGAGCTCTTAGCCCCGACACGCGGCGCAGGGCGGTCCCCGAGGCGACGCCGCCGATGTAATAATAGAGTCCAGGGTTCCCGTGATTCACCGTCTTTGATTTACTTACCGGCAATTACACCGGGGATACACTTTATTTTAACCGCGTAAAACGTCCCACTTTGTGGCCTCGCGGTCCGTTTAAAAAAATACGGTCACCGCTTTAAGAGACGGCGACCGCGACGGCGACGGCGACGGTTATTTTTCTTTTTAGCGCCCGCGTGTCAGGGTCGTTTCTCCCGATAATGTAGAACGCATTATCGGGAGAAAGGAGGGGGGAGGAGGGGCGTGTGTGTGGTGGGGATGTCAGGTCTAGCCGCAAGTAAACAATATGTGCTTTAACACCCGAGTAAGATATGGGGCTAATAAAATGCTAATAAAAATGCCTAAATTCGTTTCCGATGGCGGGCGGGCGGCGGGGCGGGGCGGGAGCGGGCAGTGGGGGCAGAGAATCGATGGCTTCGGTCGTGACCGGCAACAACAACGAACGTCCGCGTCGGGACCGTCGCGTTTGGTTGCCGTAAGGGCCAAAGAACGCTTAACTGTTTCCTCCCTTTATCCGTGCTGCTCCTTTTCTCTCTCTTTGTCTCTCTGTTGTCTCTCTCGTCGTTCTCTTTCTTTTCTTGCTCCTTCTCAGCACAACACACACACACACACACAGCACACAGCACCAACAATCACACACACACACACACACACAACACACACTACCACACACACCACACAGCCACCAACACCCACCAGCTCACATCAAGTCCCTGTGTGTAAGAGTGACGAAGGAGATACGCCTCGTGTAGGCTTATCGCGTCGGCAGACATGAGCCAGCGAGCCGCCAATTCATCATCACGAGAGGAGAGTCTTGTCAGACCGCCGGCGCAACTCGGGAAACGACGCTGCTTCCTAGCCTGCGGAAGAGCCGGCGCAGACTGGCTGACTGATACTGCTGACTGGCATGATACTGGCTGAGCTGGCTGGCTGGCTTGTTTGGCATCATAGCTTGCTTCTGGCGTCTTGAAGCCAACACCGACCGGAACGCTAATATTTACACACCACACACACACACAAGCCACAGCACGATAACATCACAGGCAGAAGAAAGGGCGATAAGAACAATACCAAAAGGCACTGGTCTTGGAATGCCGGCCGGGGGTTGGGTGGGGGGGGGTGGGGGGGAGGGGGGGGGTGGGGGGGGGGGGTTGCGCGTAACAGCAAGTCTGGGCCGCCTGAGCAGGTCGTGGCATGGTGAATTGGTGATGGCATCTGTTTATGTGTCCTCCGAGGGCAGCCATGTATTATCCTGGCTGGCTCTGACACGCGGGGGCCGTATCTTTGTATAATAAGAGTGGTGATGATTGTGGTGGTGGGAGGTGGTGGTGGAGGTGAATTGTTGGTGGTGGTGGTGGTGGAGGGTGGAGGAGGAGGTGGTGGTGGTGGAGGAGGGTGGGTGGTGGGATGGAGGTGGTGTGGTGGGAGGAGAGTGGTGGTGGTGGTGATGTGTGGAGGGAGGTGGTGGGGAGGTGGTGGTGGTGGTGGTGGTGATGGTGGAGGAGGTGGTGGTGGTGGTGATGGAGGAGGAGGAGGTGGTGGTGATGGTGGAGGAGGAGGAGGTGGTGGTGGAGGTGGGGAGGGATGATTGGATTTTTTTTGTCTTTGTTTTATTCTTCATCATCCAGGGTTCAACAGAGGGTCAGGACGACCTCTCCTCATCCTCCGAGCGAGAGGCCATTTACATCCTGCCCCCCGCCCCCCCCCCCCCCCCCCCCCCCCCCTCACCCCTCCCACCCACTTCCACCTCGGGTCAGAGGTCACGTGTCAGCTACAAGGCCTTTTATAGACCGTCGTCGACCTTATCGTAGAGCGGCGTGACTTGCATGTAAATAGAACGGGAATCTTTAAAGTAATCAATCAAAACATACAGTTTACTATTCAGCTTTTTTATATATATACTGTATATATATATAATATATATACAGTATATATATATGTATATATATTTATTATTTTATTCGGCTGTGACACCCTTATTTCCCGCCTTGAGTTAATAAAGTACATAAAGCGAGTATTAATAATATCTTAAGTCGCATATCTCTTATATGTGCATAGATCTCCGGTATGATCGCGACTACAACATTCAGATAAGTTGTGTTTTAATTACCTCATCAAATGTCTACGTCTCGTTCTAATAGAAGCTTTTGCACTTTTCAGAATCATCGATAAACTCCGGACCTTCTGCGGAGCCTCGCAGTAAAACGTTAAGTCGTGAGATAACGCTCTGCTCCGTCTCAGCACTTCTGTGAGTTCTCGTTGTTAATTATCCTTTGTGTACGTTGAAGCACGGCGAACCCCTCGACACCGCTCGCCGCTAATTACCGATCTCTCTCCGACAGCCGGGAACACAGAGGCTAAAGTGGAATTGCCTCAAACGGGAACGTTCGGAACGTTCGGAACGTTCCCTGACAGCTTTACGATCCCCCCGTGCGATGAGGGAATTCCCAGAGCAAACGATGTGCAGAAATCGGTTTAAATTAAGTCGAGGGAAGGAAGAGGAACGCAAAAGAATTAAAATCATCGTCGTACGGTTACGTCGTCTCCTCGTTCTCGGCCCCCGAACGCGACTCATACTCGCGTCGGAGTTGGAATTCCTTCCTTCCGCCGATTGTGTTCCAAAATCATGTAATTCGGTCACACACTCGACCCCTTGACCCCCTTGACGGACAACCGGGAGATCCTGGGAGATCCCGGGCCAGGATGATCTGTTCGGCGCTGATAACGGGGGGGGGACGTTCCAAAACACTTCATCACTGTCACTTCATCTAATTTCATTCGTGATTTGATGGATTAAATAAAAATCGGGACTTTGAACAGCGGTTTCAGAATCTACAAGTGTGGATCTAGGAGTGTCCACCTAGATGTATGGTGGATAGATCAGCCTGCCAGGCTGATCTATCCACCATACATCTGGGTGGACACTCCCACCACTTGGAGAATGGCTCGTTGTCCTGCGCTAATCGTTAATAATAGCAATAATCAATAATCTCTGTGTGTGTGTGTGTGTGTGTGTGCGTGTTAAAGTAGTTAAAGTAAACCTCGTTTTGTCGAGGACATTTTAATTAGCGATTTGCAGTCGCCAGCCTCCAGCCAAGCCTGTTAGTCAGCTGATTGTGGACACACACACACACACGCACACGCGCACACACACACGCACACACACACACACACACACACACACACACGCACACACACTCACTGACCCGACTACACTCTCAAATCTCCTTCAGGAATCTCCCTCACCTTTAAAGGGTCCCTCTTGTGCCACCGGGTGTGAGCGTGATTGGTTTCCAGATTGTCACGTGACTTACATACTGTATCGTCATTGTAACGAGGTGACATCACAAGTGGGAGTGTCCACCCAGAGATATATACGAGAACTAGATCAGTCAGGCTACCAGCGTACGACCCGGGTGGACGGTACCAACTGGTAGGCCCGTCGATCCGTCGTGCAGCTGGGTGGACACTCACCACTTGTGATGTCACGAGAGGCTCGTAATGGCCAATCCCACTCACACCTGGTGGTTAAAAATGGAGGCTTTTAAACAAAGTAAGAACATAATGCAGGGAGGGAGACAGGCCTCTCTCCCTCCTGTCTCCCGCCATCTCTCACCCCCATTCCTCTCGAGATATACTGTACCTCAGCCTCTCTCGCTCTCTCTCTCCCTCCATCTCTCTCACTCATTACCTCCCTCCCCCTCACCTCACCCTTTACCTCTCTCACCCATTCTCTCTCTTTGTCTCTCTCTTTGTCTCTCTCTCCGACCTCTCTCCCGTTCTCTCTCTCTCTGTGTCTCTTCCCCACTCTCTCGCTCTCGCTCTCCCCTCTCTCTCCCCTTATCTCTCTCTCCCTGGGTGTCTCTCTCCCCCTCTCTCTCCCCTCTGTGTGAGCCAGCCTAGCATGTCCTCGCCGCAGTACTAAAGAGCGAATGCTGCAGACATTAACTCTGCGCGCGCACGCTACACACCACACACACACACACACACACAGGCACGCACGCTACGCACACGCCGCCGCGCCTCACTCAGTGTGTGTGTGTGTGTGTGCGTGCGTGCCTGCGTGTGTGTGTGTGTGTGCGCGCGCGCGTGTGTGTGTGTTCAAATATAGATGTTTAGTAACCGTTGTAAGTAGTGCTGGCCAATATAGCCCAAATCACCGTCACGATATCGCATGTTTTCGGGTAATTCAATAAATAAATAAATGTTCACTAA
Source organism: Coryphaenoides rupestris (assembly GCA_002895965.2). Classification (NCBI taxonomy): domain Eukaryota; kingdom Metazoa; phylum Chordata; class Actinopteri; order Gadiformes; family Macrouridae; genus Coryphaenoides; species Coryphaenoides rupestris. The sequence goes on along the minus strand of PIJE02000241.1, from coordinate 87,446 downwards.
AAATAATAGAACAACGAGAGAACAGTTGGTAAGTTCAGAAGATTACATCACTTTACTGTAATGCAGCCTTGATATGACGCTGATCTCATCATATCACGATATTAGAATATCGGTATCATAGAGATATCGCCCGGCCATTACTGTAAGACTATTTAAATATGTAAAGTAAAGAGAAGCAATAGACCAAGAAACATGTCCAGTTCTACTGTGTCATTATAATTAACACACAAGACAAACATGTATAAACATGGGCGTACACACACACACACACACACACACTTACACACACGAACACACACACACACGAACACACACGAACACACCACACACACGAACACACACACACACGCACACACACACACACACACACACACACACACACACACACACACACACCGCACACGAACACACACACACACACACACACACACAAACACACGAACACACACACACGAACACGCGAGAGCCGTCTCCCTCGGCGACGCTCGTCCGCCTCCTCCGCAGGGATCCCAGTACCTGGTGCCATGACAACCAACTGGCGCCCACTAACAATGAGATTACACTTTTAGACGCACTTTTACCCCCGGCTGGGCTGTGCACCAACACCCCCGCTTATGGGCCGAGAGAGAGAGAGGAGAGAGAGAGAGAGAGAGAGAGAGAGAGAGAGGGAGAGAGAGAGAGAGAGAGGAGAGAGAGAGCGAGAAAAGAGATCAAGGACAGAGAGAGGAGAGAGAGAGAGAGAGAGAGCGGAAAGAGAGAGAGGGGAAATAGAGAGAGAGAGAGAGAGAGAGAGAGAGAGAGAGAGAGAGAGAGAGAGAGAGAGAGAGAGGGGAAAGAGAGAGAGGGAGAGAGAGAGAGAGAGAGAGAGAGAGAGGAGAGAGACAGGAGAGAGAGAGCGAGAAAAGAGATCAAGGACAGAGAGAGAGAGGAGAGAGAGAGAGGAGAGAGAGAGAATGGAGATAGTGTAGAGAGGAAGAGAGAGAGAGCGGAGAGAGATGGAGATAGAGGAGAGAGAAAGAGAGAGAGAGAGGCTCGCTGACGATCTATTCATCGGCACTTTCCGTCCGGTGCCATCGATCTCTCAGCTCGCTCTGTAACCGACTCTCAGCCGGCGAGAGATAGAGAGAGATAGAGAGAGAGAGAGAGAGAGAGAGAGAGAGAGAGATACGCTCCACATCACCGTGAGACTCGTTCTCCCACATCATTGCTCTCCTCCGCTAGATTTGCGTTGATTGTTGGGATGTGAAAACCAATCATCTGATTCATCAGCGTCTATTCACACTGACAGAACAGTCCGGATATGATTATATATATATATATACAGTACATATATACAGTAATATATATATATATACAGTATATATATGTATATATCTCAGGGTGTTTATGGACGGCGGCGTCTTGACAGTTGTGTTTGAATTCGAGGCTGCGACAGCGAACTCTGCGGTCGGCTCGCTTTGTGCCCAGAAGTGTTTCCTCGTCGCAGCGGATTGATGGGGCGGGCGGGAAAAATATCGAGGCGCCCGCTTCAGAGGCGCTGTAAATTTTAATGACGCGCCGGTGAACGGAAATTATGATTGTTGTTGTCGTCGTCGTTGTTGTTGTTGTTGCGCGGTGCTCACGACACAATCATCACACACACACACACACACACACAGACTAATGTTTCCGCGGGTTTGATTTACACGTCTGGCAAGCGAGCAACAGACCGATGAGACTCTCCCGCCCGATTTTTGGTCGACAAATGTAGACTCGTCGATTTCAAATTCACGATCATGTGACTATGATGTAGTCATGTGACCTGCTGTCCGTCCATGAACTATAATCAGAGGAATCTCTGTATGTATGTATCAACTGAGGATCCGCTGAGGAAGTGAGATGGTTTTTTTTTGGGATGAGCGGTTATCGAGAACAAGCAGCAGCAACAAGCAATCAATCAATCGGCCATTTCTGAACAGGCACGGAACGGGGGCACCGCGACTGCACTAGCAGGTGTGTTGCTGAGGAGGACCCCGGGAAGTGCAGTGTTGAGTCGAGTTGCGTTAGCGGTCCTATGATAGATTTGTACTTTGTCGCTTATGATTGTAATGCTTTGTTATCCCTGTTCACGACCGTATGACTGCACTCCGAACCACTTTGGGTTCCTTCTCCAGGTTTCTTCCTTGTTAATTAAGGGAGTCGTTTCTTGCCCTTAAGGGGGCGCTATAGGGCTAGGGGGCGGGGTCATAAACACATCACCGCACACCTTGCCACCACGTACCTAGCCACCCGGCGCCGGAGTTGGGCACGCACATGTCGGTCTCGGCGCTGGGCAGCACGAAGCCCACGACGAACACCTCCACGCCGTCGGACATGAGCGCCAGGCCCAGCACCATGAAGAGCTGCCACTGGAACCTCCCGTGGCCGCACTCCTGCATGATGAGCTCGTACTGCTGCGCCAGCTCCTCCTCGTCCGCCTGCCGCTCGTTCTCCAGCTCCTTGCGGTCCTTGGCGCTCTCCGCCACCGGCTGCCCCAGCGCCACCCGGCCGTCGCCGCGGGCCTTCCCCGAGCCCCCTTCGTCGTACGCCGGCGGCACGCCCTGGTACTCGCCCTCGTAGATTTCGTCCTCGTCGTCGTGTCCCTCCGTGGCGTCGCTGGAGGCGCCCTCGTCCTCCTCGCCGCCGCCGCCACCGCCGCCGCCGCCGCCGCCGCTCCGGCCGGGCGGAGGCGCGTCGGCGTCGTAGGCGCGTCGGTTGTCGTTCGTCTCCTCGTCCTCGGCGTCGCGGAAGCGGTTGTAGTTGTTGTGCTGCGAGAGCTCGTCGGAGGCGCGGTCCACGCTCCGGCTGACCGTCCGCGACGCCTGCCGCTTGGCCTCCTTGGCGATGTCCCTGGCGCCCTTCACCAGGGACACGTCCCCGCCGTTGTTGTGAACGTCATCCATCTTGTGGACCCGAAAAAAAAACCAACGAATTGAACGACCTCAAAGACGTTTACTTCTTCGTTTATCGGGTGTAATTCCAGATGTAGGTCAGCGGGTCCGCAGTCAATTTTGAATCGCCGGCTCAGCAGACCGTTCGGTGTGTGAACAGTCGGTAGTTATTGACATCGGGAAGCGACGCGGGGAACTGGACGGCTCATCTGCGCCGAGAGGACCGGATCATCTGCTGCTGCTGCGAAGAAATGAGGGAGAAAATACAGTTTGAGACTGAACTCATTAAAGTACCCGAGCGCATGTGAATGTGAACCAACACAGAAAGTAGAAAATACTTTAAAATAACTAGTATCCACACACACATAACTAGTATACACACACACATAACTAGTATCCACACACACATAACTAGTATACACACACACAAACAACAGCACCCCTCTCAAACAATAAGGAACAAAGACAATAGATTCAGAGATGGCGGCGACATAATCGTTGTTTCACTCTTTGTACAAATGTACTTTGGGTAAGTCGCTTTGGACAAAAGCTTCTGCCAAATCCCCTCACTATAAATGGAAGCCGCTGGCGAGATCATCATCATCATCATCATCATCATCATCATCATCATCATCATCATCATCTTGTCGTGACCTGAGTTCTCAAATTCGGTTTCTCTCTCTTTCCTTTGCAGAGCAGTCTGGCCTTGAGCCTCTTCCAAAAAAAACTGTAAAAAGGTGTTCCAGTCCAAGTGGAACAATCGACGGCTAAAACCACAACCAGACAGAGGCGGAGGTGTGTGTTGTGTGTGTGTGTGTGTGTGGTGCGTGTGTGAGTGTGTGTGTGTGTGTGTGTGTGTGTGTGTGTGTGTGTGTGTGTGTGTGTGTGTGTGTGTGTGTGTGTGTGTGTGTGTGTGTGCGTGCGTGCGTCCGTGTGTGTGTGTGTGTGTGTGTGTGTTGTGTTGTGTTTGTTATCCAGGCCGCACACGCAAAAACAAAGCAAGCGAACGAGAAGAGGTACGACGCGTCAATTTGAAAGTGATCACGGCGCCCGTGGATCGCCGCCGCCGCCGTCGACCAGTAATGTTTTTTTTTGTTGATGCATCGTAACTCCAAGAGGGAGCTCAGTCTTCGGGAAAATGTCCCGTCAAGGCCCAGGCGGCGGCGGCGGCGGCGCCATCAGTATGGTGACTCTGACACGTGTAGCTAACGCGCTTTACGCTCCCAATTAGCACAATCCGCCGCCCGGCGACGACAACACAAGTGGTACTTTATGCAGAAGACGCTTGATCATTTCTTGTTGACTTGTTGTTGGCCCGCTTCTCAATTATTAAAGGCCCCTTATTTCTATTTCTATCTTACGAGCCGGCGGGATGTCGATTAGTCATTTCAAGCCACGACAAGCCGTGTCTAAATCTTCCAAGTAGAGATTACAAAGGGCTTTCAATTTGAAAGATTACATTATAGAAAAATAAATTGTTTAAAAAGACGTTTTCAGATACTGCAGAGCACTTGAGGCCACGGTGCATTCAGCTGAAAGAACAGACGATGTATTTTTTAGTGCAGAAGTTCCTGGAACAACGGTGACTCCTTTTACTTGAAGGAACCTCACCGATCGTCTCCCTGTAGTCACTTAAAAACAACTGGAAAAAAGGGCAAGGAAGGTTTACAATGGCCGTCCGCTGCG
>PIJE02000241.1:62851-77851 GCA_002895965.2 Coryphaenoides rupestris | reverse complement strand
GCGACCGACGGACGGATGTATGGTCGCGGTCTCTCTCCTCCCTCCTCCTCTCCTCTCCTCTCCTCTCCTCCTTCCTCCTCCTCCTCTGATGCAGCGACTCCTCCGCAGTGTAGTCCAAGAAAAGAGATAAGGGCTGGTAGAGAGACTATGGTTGGGAGAGAGAGAGAGAGAGAGAGAGAGAGAGAGAAAGAGAGAGAGAGGGGGGGGGGGGGGGGGAGTGCGTGAGAGAGTGTGTGCGCCTGTGTGTGTGTGTGTGTGTGTGTGTGTGTGTGTGTGTGTGTGTGTGTGTGCAGTGGGGGGGGAGGGTGGGGGGGCAGTTTAAAATCGATATCAATAGCCTCTAATCTATTTGACGACTATAATAGAAAGATCTAGGAATAATTTTTCGGGGGAAGATGGAAGGATGTTGAGGAACACACAACTGATCAAGTTTTGGACCGTACCAACTCAGCTCCACGGACAGCACCATTTTCTTTCGGATTTAACTACATGGTATAGCCTATAGACCTATAACTAACTGCATGTTCACAACTAATACAAGATAATATAAGGTTATAGCTATAACTATAATGATAACTATTATGCTATTGTTTTTATTCAATACCATTGCCAACATATGACATATATCTTACCTATATTGTCACTCTATTAGGTGTATAATAGACTCATTTATTATTCTATTGTTTTTAGTCTTATCTTGTTGGTATTTTTCAGCAACTTCTGGCACAAGAATTTCCTTTGGAATGAATAAAGTTATATCTTATCTTATCTCCATTTAAAGTGCTTCACAGTATTGCCTCACGTTCACCCATTCATACACCGACGGCGGCGGTGTCAACCATGCAAGGTAACAACCAACACGTCAGGAGCAGGTAGGGTTAGGTGGTGTCTTGCTCAGGGACACCTCCACACTTAGCTAGGAGGAGCAGGTAGGGTTAGGTGGTGTCTTGCTCAGGGACACCTCCACACTTAGCTAGGAGGAGCAGGTAGGGTTAGGTGGTGTCTTGCTCAGGGACACCTCCACACTTAGCTAGGAGGAGGAGCAGGTAGGGTTAGGTGGTGTCTTGCTCAGGGGACACCTCCACACTTAGCTAGGAGGAGGGGGAGGAGCCCGGGGATCGAACCGGCAACCTACGTGTTGCCAGACAACCAGACAACAGCTAGTCTGGGTCGGTGGGGGACGAAAGAGGGAAAAGGGGGGGAGAGGAAGAGAGGACAAAAAGGGAGAAGCCGCCATCTGATTGGTTGCCATAAAACGGAATCCTGGAAGCGTATTGGTCGGCGAAACCGCTCTCACGTGTTGCGGGTACCACCACTCTGCCACCACCACCCATGGTGCATATATCTGTGTGTGTACGTGTGTGTGTGTGTGTGTGTGTGTGTGTGTGTGTATGTATGTGTGTGTGTGTGTGTGTGTATGGATGTATTTCATGCGTTTTTCGCTCGGTGCTGAATGCATTACAAAGACGAATGGCTCGCACATAACATTTGCATAATGGGTCCGAAAAAACGGATTCCGCAGAAATGCCATCTCTCCCTGTGAAGGGTCCTTTTACGAGTCCCAGTGAAAGGGTCTCTTCCTCCCGGGGGACCCTCGAGAAGGAGGGAAGGAAGTGAGGAAAGCCCTCTCTTGGAAAAACGAGCGAATTAATTAGCATTTCTCATCCAGCAGCTGCTATGCTGTATGCTGTTGAGATTGAATAGAAACGGCACAAATTGTCAGTATCAGAGACACACACACACACACACACAGAGCTGTTGCCGAAGACAACGCGATTCAGATTTCTGATGCATCTGCCGAATAAAGAGAGACTGCAGCCGTTGGGGATTTGAACCGACAACCTTTCGGCTGGGGAGTGTTAGATCCGCTCAGATAACCTCCTCTAACGGAGGTGTTGTGAAACCTGTATCCAGTAACGGTTGTTAACAGGTCGGTGGAGAGACTAGCCGAGCCCCTAACTGCCTTATGTCCGAACGTCTACCCCGCTTACATTGGTGCCACGACCCAAGGCATAACCCTGGCTTCGAGCCACAGCCCCAATCGCGTCCGTTATGGCAGCTCCCCCCTGGGATCCGTGCGCTTGGTGGTTCGCTAGGATATATTTTAAGGCTTGGATAACTAGCCCTAGGGATACGTTGTATTTTACTAAAGTAACCTCTCAGAACCAGGTGTCAACCTCTTAACACTCTTGAATCGTTTTCTCCTTCGGCAATGATCGAATGTCCACAGGTAATCTATTTATCAAACAATTTGATATTTTTATTATAATATTTCAGCACGGGGACAGCAAAATGCTCAGCACAAAATCAACAAATATAGTAATAATAAATGTAAATGCATTTGTACGAATAAAGAATATAATGGTCCATAATAGTAACCTAGGCCAACTCATTCTATGACCTCTATACATTAATTCTAATGTATTTGTTTTTGATAGGAGATAGAGTCACGACTGCAGGGGTAGTAGCTCATGGGTTCCAGGTGGTGTCTTGGTTCTTCAGGTTCAGTCGTCCGGACTGCCGGTGTAACAATGAAACAAGTCCTCTTCAATGCCCGCTATATGCAGATGTTTATCTAAGGGCTCTCTGGATTCTTCTCTTCACTACATGCCATCGACGAGAGGCCCTAGAGGCTTACTCCCCCCGTGGGTTAGTAGACTGTCCTCCTGAAGCCATAAATCATCCACATATATTGAGCATTAGATACGACTGTCCGTCCATATTGATGGTACTAAGTGAAAGATCAAGGCGTACTACAATGTAATGTATTACAATCGTTCTATATTGTTCTCCTAGGTCTACCCCAGGCCCATGATATTCTTACTGCTATGGACCCAATGGTTACCGATCACAATCATAGACACTCAATATATACACATACCATTAACAGACCGTAGTCTATACTTGTGGTAATATCCTCGTAATGACTCCCTTAGGTTTCTTAAATAGAGTCTCAATGGATAATGGTAACGCTGAATAGAAACAGAAACCGTTTCCCAAACATCCCAGTAGATTCTTGGACGGCTTCCTGGACCCCATCTAAAAGGTTTTCTCGTCGCCTCGTATCAAACAGCTTGCGAAGGTTAAGATATTAAACCGCGTTAAGCAGGTCGATAAACCGCAGGAGAGCCAAGACGACCGAGGAATGCTTAAATACGTCGGGTAAATAGGGCCGGGGAGCGCGGCCCTGCAATCCCCGGAGGAGGTCGTGACTCAGAAGAGACCAAATTTGCCTTCTCTGTGCATGTGTTTCAGCTTTATTGCCTTAGCAAACAAAGAGTGCTTTTGGGAAACGGTAATGGTAATGGTAAATGGTAAACGGTAAACGGATTGCATTTATATCGCGCTTGTATCCAAAGTGCTTCACAGTATTGCCTCACATTCACCCATTCATACACCGACGGCGGCGCCAACCATGCAAGGTAACAACCAACACGTCAGGAGCAGGTAGGGTTAGGTGGTGTCTTGCTCAGGGACACCTCCACACTTAGCTAGGAGGAGGAGCAGGTAGGGTTAGGTGGTGTCTTGCTCAGGGACACCTCCACACTTAGCTAGGAGGAGCAGGTAGGGTTAGGTGGTGTCTCGCTCAGGGACACCTCCACACTTAGCTAGGAGGAGCAGGTAGGGTTAGGTGGTGTCTTGCTCAGGGACACCTCCACACTTAGCTAGGAGGAGCAGGTAGGGTTAGGTGGTGTCTTGCTCAGGGACACCTCCACACTTAGCTAGGAGGAGCAGGTAGGGTTAGGTGGTGTCTTGCTCAGGGACACCTCCACACTTAGCTAGGAGGAGCAGGTAGGGTTAGGTGGTGTCTTGCTGAGGGACACCTCCACACTTAGCTAGGAGGAGCAGGTAGGGTTAGGTGGTGTCTTGCTCAGGGACACCTCCACACTTAGCTAGGAGGAGCAGGTAGGGTTAGGTGGTGTCTTGCTCAGGGACACCTCCACACTTAGCTAGGAGGAGCAGGTAGGGTTAGGTGGTGTCTTGCTCAGGGACACCTCCACACTTAGCTAGGAGGGTGGAGCAGGTAGGGTTAGGTGGTGTCTTGCTCAGGGACACCTCCACACTTAGCTAGGATAAGGAGGAGGAGCCCAGGGATCGAACCAGCAACCTTCCTGTTGCCAGACAACTGCTCTTACCTCCTGAGCTACTAGCAGGAACATGGAAATTCCAAAAAGTCAGTGGGGTTAAAGGTTAATATAACGTGCAGTATAGTGTCCATAGGGGGGGGGGGGGGGGCGGGAATCGTTGGTGGAGGTTAGTGGGGCTCCCGGGGCTTGTTAATGAGGCATCTTTTTTGCATGTTGATGTCTCTTCTTGCACCTCAAGACCTGATTGCATAAACAAAACCGTGAGACTTTGCGTCCGACCGAGTCGATCGCAAACCGGGTCAATATCTGGTCATGAAGTTAAGCGATGAGGGACCACACACACACTTGACTTGTGTGTCTGCAGCAGAGGAAGCAGAGAAATGCTTTAATGTTTTAACGCCTGCGGGTTCTGTGACCACCGGAGGGTCGGTCTCTGCTCTGTGATACGATATTCTATATTATTTATGATATCATCGTAAAAATGGAGCGCTATTGCTGCAACATTCACACACAGACACGTGCGCACGCACACACGCATACACACACACACACAGGAACCATGTGCACATCAACAATGCACATTATGAGTGTGTGTGTGTGTGTATAGTGTGTGTGTGTGTGTGTGCATGTGTGTGTGTGTGTGTGTGTGTGTGCATGTGTGTGTGTGCATGTGTGTGTGCATGTGTGTGTGTGTGTGTGTGTGTGTATAGTGTGTGTGTGTGTGTGTGTGTGTGTGTGTATAGTGTGTGTGTGTGTGTGTGGCGTTTGTCGTATATACAGTATATATATATCCACAGTGGGCAGCATTGGATTGTCTTCTCAAGTCCGAAAGGCGGGAGAAACACACGTTGTTCACACAAACAAACAAACAAACAAACAAACAAACAAACAAACAAACAAACAGACAAACAAACAGACAAACAATCCACTCCACTTCCCGCCCCCAGCAGCGAGGGCCTCGCAGGGGGAGTGTTGGAGTGTTAATGAATCCAGAACTCCACATTACAATACAGAGAAGACATGAGTACAGAAGCCAATACACTTACTGTGTGAGTGAGCCAGAAGATGCTGTGTGTGTGTGTGTGTGTGTGTGTGTGCTCTGCATTAGTTATACAATACAGAGGGAGGTAGGGGGGGGGGGGTGGGGGTGGGGGTGGGCAGGATGGAGACACGACTGAAAGATCGAGCGAGCGAACCCACGAGGATCTCGCTACTGTCCACGCATGCCACGCTCTGACACCCTCGCTCTCTCTCTCTCTCTCTCTCTCTCTCTCGCTCGCTCTCTCTCTCACGCTCACACACACACACACACACACAACACTCTCTCTCTCTCTCTCTCTCTTACTCTCTCCGGCTCACACACACACACACAACACACACGCACACATACTCTCTTCCTCTCTCTCTCTCTCTCCCTCTCTCTCTCTCCCCCTCTCTTTCTCCCTCTCTCTCTCCCCCTCTCTCTCTCTCTCTATCTCTCTCTCTCCCTCTCTCTCTCTCTCTCTCTCTCTCTCCCCTCTCTCTCTCCGGGGGTTTCAGAGGACGAACGCACGAGCGGTTCTGAGGGAACGCTGCACTGCACCACGGCCCCCCGGCCCCCCGGCCCGCCGCCTCCCCCCCCGCCCCTCCGAAACCACCGGAGCGCCCGGCTTGAACTGTCAGCGGTCGCCGAGATTTAAGATTTATCAATGACACCGGTTCCCGGGGATGGCTCCCATCCGTCTGCATGACGAGGGGAGGAAACGGAGGAAGGATCTGCAACAGTACAACGACTCTGGGAGACTCTGCAAGCCATCCGACGCACGAATCATCCGGGAACATTAGACTAGAGGTCACATTTTTTACGTACATTTTCAAATCTTCCCGGCGGATGGCAGTAGCTCAGGAGGTATAAGATCGGTTGTCTGGCAACAGGAAGGTTGCCGGTTCGATCCCCGGGCTCCTCCCCCTCCTCCTAGCTAAGTGTGGAGGTGTCCCTGAGCAAGACACCACCTAACCCTACCTGCTCCTCCTAGCTAAGTGTGGAGGTGTCCCTGAGCAAGACACCACCTAACCCTACCTGCTCCTCCTAGCTAAGTGTGGAGGTGTCCCTGAGCAAGACACCACCTAACCCTACCTGCTCCTCCTAGCTAAGTGTGGAGGTGTCCCTGAGCAAGACACCACCTAACCCTACCTGCTCCTCCTAGCTAAGTGTGGAGGTGTCCCTGAGCAAGACACCACCTAACCCTACCTGCTCCTGACGTGTTGGTTGTTACCTTGCATGGTTGACACCGCCGTCGGTGTATGAATGGGTGAATGTGAGGCGACACTGTAAAGCGCTTTGGATAAAAGCGCGACGTATAAATGCAATCTATTTACCATTTGATGACATGGACAGGAGCTGCTGGCATGATTAAGGGTCGCCATGGCGACCAAAAAAAACTTGATTCGGAGATCCGCCTGAGAAACACACAGTAGACCCCCCGGTCCCATGCAAGCGCTCCGTAATTTGTCGTTTTGCATTAGGGAGGGAGAGCAGGAGATGGATTGTGACAGTGACGCTAATTGCTTCTCCTCCACCGCCAACCCCATCCACTCCCCCACCACCACCACCACCACCACCACCACCTCCTCCTGTCAGCCAGAGGTTGGGAGGAGAGTTGCGACGTAGAGAGAGAGAGTTAAAAAAAGAAAGAAATAGGAGAGAGAATGAGAATGAGAATGAGAATGAGAATGAGTACGCGCTCTCTGGTCTCTTTAGTGGAAAGCACACGGAGATCTTTGCCGTCGAGGGCCTTTTCCCTCTCCTCCCCCCCCCCCCAGACAGGACTTCTGTCTCGTCCTCTAAGCCACAAACCACTTCCGTTTGCGTCCGTCGGAAACCAAGTCTGCGTTCATCTCATTGCTAATTACCTTCACGATTTACTTTTGTCATTTCTCGAACAATCTGTCGAAGGGTTTTTTGTGTTGGGTCGGTTTATTTTGTCGTCCTTTCCATCCCCCCCCCTGCGCGCGTTGGGTTTTAGCCGAGTGTACCGTGTCTGTCCTGACGTTCCTCGTATTCCCCTCTACGCTGCGTCGTCTGTGTTTTCCGATCCGACGGAGCGCGTCTTCCCCCCGGCGTCCGAGACATAGACGCCCTGAAAAAAACTAACTTTGTGCCGAGACGACGGCGGAAAAAAAAAACATCGTGTCAGGAATGAAGCGTAAGCAAGATGTATGTGTTGCTCGGGCCGACGTAGCGCTGTCGTCGGCGCTAGCATCGCTCGGATGACGGATGGCGAGGACCATTGGAAACGAAGGCTCCACCACGTATGTGAAGAATCTACCAAATGTGTTTCCGTGGATCATTTGTAACGGTGAGAGGAGCACAAAATCAAAGCGATGAATCAGAGTCAGCCTTCATTAAAGCTGCACCAGTACGTGTGACCATTAGCAGCCTCTAGTGGCCGTGGCTTGAGTCAAGGCCCATCAAACTCTGCCATGGAAACCACAAACATGGATTAATAAATTGCATTAAAATAAGGACGTGGCATCACAGGCCTGATTAAACGCCACAAATGTGGAAAAACCACGAATAGCCTCCAGAAAGGAATCCAATTGTAAATGTACAAAGTCCTTTAAAGTTCTCTACACAATACACGGATACACGGATTTTGTTTTTCTGTTGTTAACCAAATGTGTATTTGTTTCCTTTATACCCCAATGAGACAGCAGACATAATGCATTACAATACATACAGTATAACACATAGTACTTACACACCACACACACACACACACACACTCTCTCACTCTCTCTCTCGCTCTGCCTCCCTCTCTCTCTCTCTCTCTCTCTCTCTCTCTCTCTCTCACACACACACACTCTCTCTTCCTCTCTCGCTCACACACACACACACACACACACACACACACACGCACACATACTCTCTTCCTCTCTCTCTCCCTCTCTCTTTCTCCCTCTCTCTCTCTCCCCCTCTCTCTCTCTCTCTCTCACCCTCTCTCTCTCAAAAATGTACAAAATGTTCCCAAAAATGTAAAATAGATTTCAAATAGACCAACATTTATTTCATTTGGCAGTTGCCTAAGCTAAAAACTAATATCTATAAAGTATAATATAGTATACAGCATAATATAGCATGGTATAATATATAGTGCATAGTGTATATAGTATATATATATATATATATAAAGCATAGTTTGTAGTTAGCACATAGAGAGGCTGATCAGAGCTGAGCCTGTAGTGTGAGAGTCTCTCCCAGACGGCGCGATCATGACTGACGGCTAATTCTGTCCCAAAGCCGTCCGACTAAACCGCCTTTCAGCTCAACAGCGGAGGTTCCACAGACATCTACAGTACGTTGTGCGATCCAATGTGATGCGAACTTTACGTTGTGTTGTGTTGTAATATTATATTCCTACGTTGTGTGTTGTGTTGCGTGTGTTGCATTGAATTGTGTTGTGTTGTGTGATTGTGTGTAATGTCGTCGGGTTGCGGGTCGTTTTGCTGTCGTCTTGTGTTATGCTATGTTGTTGGCATGGTTGCTGGTGGTGGTGGTGGTGGTGGTGGTGGTGGTGGTGGTCTTGGGAGGGCGCAGGGAGGGGAGGAGTGGGGGAGTCGGTATTATGCACAAGAATACAGAGTGAGCTCTGGGTTCCGGCCCTGTGGTTTCTCCATCCACGGGGGGGGAGGGGGGGTGGGGGGGGGATGTCTCTCTCTCTCCCCCGCTCTCTCTCCTCCCGACTCACAAACCACCACAGCCGCAAAAAAGGGAACGGAGGAATTCCTCGGCGGTCCCGGCAGGAAGCTTGGTTCCTCGCCGTTGCTTGAGCAGCACTTTCCATGGAGAGAAGCGCTGACAGCTGAAAGCCACAACGAAACTCTCTCGTTATCATCGGCGGCGTCCCGGAGGCTGCGTGGACGCGACGTCCGCATCGCCGCTCTCCTGACGGGTTATTATTGCTGCAGGAGAGACCGGAGACTGTCTGTGTTAACGATGTGTTGTTGTTTTAAATCAGGCGGGAGAATCGGGGATACTTTTGCCGATCCATTTGACGACGTACTCGCCAACCGGACAGACCGAGTGAATTCCCTCCATAAAAAACAGAGCTCCGATAAACACGCTTCAATCCATATCTTCCATTTGTCTCGCTTCCTAATAAAAAAACATCATCAAATATTGCATTTCAGGGTTTCGTATCCATCGATTGTGTATAAAAAGAATGTACCGAGAGAATCCCTATTTTCCTCCCTGATACATTTCTTTCGAATCAATGTCGTGATGAAATGTATTTTGTTGGTGTGATTATACAACAGGCCTACACACACACACGCCTCCACAATAAATCGAGAAATGAACTACGAATAAACTATCGCGGATTGTGTCTGAAATCATTCTCGAGCCACGCGATCAGCCGTACAACATGGCGACTCAACCGATCTGAGCGGGTTATTAGACCGCAGAGGCCCAACAGCCTTTCACAAACAACACTTGTCCTGCCCTCGGCCACATCTTACACGGACCTTACACACACACACACACACACAGTGTAATCCTACCCCCATCCCAGAAACAATTACCCTGCAGTCAGGTCATAAAGCAGGAGTGCGCGGGATTTATGGTCACGGCGTACGAGGTCTGGGCCCCCCCCGACGACGACGACGACGCAAAAGTGTCCGGTTCTGCCCCAGTCTGGGCGATTCTGTCCGGGATCGCTGAAGAGATTTAATTAAGACCGGAGAAAGAGCAGAGAAAGGCCAGAGAACTGGAGACAAGGAGCAGAGGTAACTTACAGTATGTCTCGCCAGATCGGCCTCCGTTGATACACAGAATACACACGACTGAATACACACTACGGCGGCTACAGCTCAGGAGGTATGAGAGCGGTTGTCTGGCAACTGGAAGGTCGCTGGTTCGATCCCCGGGCTCCTCCCCCTCCTCCTAGCTAAGTGTGGAGGTGTCCCTGAGCAAGACACCACCTAACCCTACCTGCTCCTCCTAGCTAAGTGTGGAGGTGTCCCTGAGCAAGACACCACCTAACCCTACCTGCTCCTCCTAGCTAAGTGTGGAGGTGTCCCTGAGCAAGACATACCACCTAACCCTACTGCTCCTCCTCCTAGCTAAGTGTGGAGGTGTCCCTAGCAAGACACCACTAACCCTACCTGCTCCTCCCTCCTAGCTAAGTGTGGAGGTGTCCCCTGAGCAAGACACCACCTAACCCGTACCTGCTCGCCCTCAGCCTAAGTGTGGAGGTGTCCCTGAGCAAGACACCACCTAACCCCTACCTGCTGCCTCCTAGCTAAGTGTGAGGTGTCCCTGAGCAAGGACACCACCTAAACCCTACCTGCTCCTCTAGCAAGTGTGGAGGTGTCCCTTAGCAGAACACCACCTAACCCTACGCTGCTCCTCCTAGCTAAGTGTGGAGGTGTCCTGGACAAGACACCACCTAACCCTACCTGCTCTCCTCCTAGCCTAAGTGGTGGAGGTGTCTGAGCAAAGACACCACCTAACCCTACCTGCTCCTCCTAGCTAAGTGTGGAGGTGTCCCTGAGCAAGACACCACCTAACCCTACCTGCTCCTCCTAGCTAAGTGTGGAGGTGTCCCTGAGCAAGACACCACCTAACCCTACCTGCTCCTGACGTGTTGGTTGTTACCTTGCATGGTTGGCACCGCCGTCGGTGTATGAATGGGTGAATGTACTGTATATATATATAGCAAATACACATGTGCAAGTGTAGGCCTATAGACTTAAATGGGTATAGGCCCCTATAGTGTCAGAACTTGGTCATTATCTAAAGTGCACGACTGTACGTGAACTATTTGGATGGAGAGTTGCGGACAAATTCATGGTTTCAGCTGTCTCCGACGAGATGGACACACACTTGGCCGGGGGGTCTGACGAAGACACAAGGACACACACTTGGCGGGGGTCTGATGAAGGACACACACCAGGCGAACGGCAGAGCGACTACTCAGGAGGATTAAAGTGTGTTGTGTTTTGTTGCCAACCAAACCACACACAACACTTCACCGAGCCTCTAATCAAGTCATAAAGCCACAGACCGGGGAGGGGGGGGGGGGGGTGGGGGTGAGGTGAGGTGGAGGAAGTCAGTACAAATTTGAGGAAGTTGTGAGGAGCACTAAACTCTACTCAGACTGCCAGGGCGTCTCAGCGGGTAAATAAAGTCAGCACCTCGGCTAGTTGCCACATACTCGGGGTCGACTGAATGCACATCAACACGATAATAATAATCACCTCCGAACACCTGAAGATACTTGGGACGTAATAGCAGGCTGGGCATGGAAAGAAGTATACAAGTAAGATACAGTAGATAAGCCGACAATTTGGTACAGTCCACTGCATGGGTAGGCACGGTGGACTGATCTAGTCGTCATATACTCGTACATCTGGAGCGGACACTCCCACTCGTGATGTCACAAGAGGGTATACTAATTGATAATCGTACTCACACCTGGTGGTAGGTAAAACAGGTCCCCGTTAAGCTTAAACAAAAGCAACAATTCTTAGGCCCCGCCCCTTTCCAGATGAATAGATCTATCATATTGTCATGTATGTCACAACAAGCAAGTCTACCGCAACACATATCTCTATATTTGTGTTGTAGTGACGCATTTGATTGTTCTATTTGGCAAATGAAGAGCTTTGTGAAGGTAAAGGTTGTACATGAACATGAACTCTTATCGTGTGATTCTCAAAGATGGTCACCAGGGGACGCCAGAAGCACGCGTTATGATTGCTGTACAGTCACAACTCCTTCAGTAAACACAAAGTAGGCTAAGACCCAACTGCTTATTCTGCTTTAATGAAGTTAAGCCACGGGTTAGTGAACGAGTTAGTGGGTGCAAGTGTCCATGTTACTAGGTCAGTTAGTGATTAGGTATCTGTGACGAGATGTGATTGATTTTAAACCACAACCAGACAGAGAAATGCCAAAACCAAGGACAGTGATTTGATTTACTTTCTACTTTATCAGGACAGCTCTTTACTCTGTGACTCTAATCAAATACACGTATTCTGTTCACGTTAACCTCCCCCTACCAGAAACTGAGCTAAACCTGTTTCTCTGGAACTGTCTGGCACTGTCTGACACACACACACACACACACACACACACACACAGGCACACACACACACACACAGATACACACACACACACACACACACACACAGACACACACACACACACACACACACACACACACAGACACACACACACACACACACACACACACACACACACACACACACACACACACACACACAGAGAGCACACAGGCACACACCACACACACACAGACACAACACACATGGGAACCAGGAAGAAAAAATAGACATGACACCAGTGGCATCGATCATCAACCCCGTTAAGCACCAGTTATTATTAGCAGCTTTAACTAAATATAGACCATGATGCTCACTTGAACTTCGGTTTACATTCAAATATGTCAACAAAATAATAATAAAAAAAATATTAAAATAAATAAATAAAAGTTTTCACTGCGATATTAGAGATGGGAAAACCATCTTCACAGAAAATAAAAATTATTTCGCAATGTTGTCTATTTTCAGAGGCCACTTTCCGGGAAAAAAAAAGGGGGCGGAGCCAGACCGCTACGCTTGGGCGGAGGATCGGGTGATGTCACGCAGCGGCCGGGGAGGGGGGGGATGGGGGGAGGAGTTACCGGTTGCCGTGTTTGAGAGGAGGAGGGGGAGGAGCATCAGGGTGACGTCACGGCCCGCAGCCAGCGCCCCTACTGAGCGGCGGAGACACTCACACATACACACAGAGACGCATATACACACACACACACACACGCTCAACACACACAGACGCTCAGAGACGCTCATAGACGCACACACACGATCCGGATCCAGCAGAAAGTAAAGTGTCACTTCTACCATGTCAGTAGAAATAATCACTGCTATTTATTGATTATTTATATTGATTGATTGATTGATTATTGCGCCGCCGCACGCACGGAACTCCGAAGGTGGACACACTTGACGCACAGGTGAGGTCGGAGGTCCCAGCCTGCTTGTTTGTATTTTTTATTTTATCATTTGTATTTGTATTTTTATTATTATCATTATTATTGATGTATTATTCTACTGTTTATTTTCTCTATTGTTTTTATTGTTTTTATTCTATTGCTATGCAACCTCTGGCACAAGAATCTCCTTCGGGTTTCATAAAGTTCTATCTTATCTTATCTTATCTTATCTCATCTTAACTGGCTTATCAGTGCGTCATACCTGTGTAATAGTGTAGTATAGTATAGTATAGTGTAGTATAGTATAGTGTAGTACAGTATAGTGTAGTATAGTATAGTATAGTATAGTATAGTATAGTATAGTGTAGTATAGTATAGTGTAGTATAGTATAGTGTAGTACAGTATAGTGTAGTACAGTATAGTATAGTATAGTATAGTGTAGTATAGTATAGTGTAGTACAGTATAGTGTAGTACAGTATAGTATATTAATGCAGTGACACCCAGCTGCTTGCAGATACTGTACCTGAGCAATGCCAGTGTTCATGTTAATATGAACATCATGTTCTATTCCAATATGAATATTAAGACTTGCAAGACAACCTGCAGCCCTGCTATAGAGACTGTACTGTAGTGCTAGTATCCATTGCACTTTACTGATCAGGAGAATCATTATTTGTTGTTTGTATTTTTTTTAAAGTCAGTCCCAGAGATGTCAGACAATCAGAGTTGGAGTTCTTCTGGGTCTGAAGAGGACCTGGACCCTGCAGAGCCTGGGAGTCCCTCGGTCGGGGTGGTGGAGTTCAGTGGGATCCTAAGCAAGGTAGGTTTTATTTTATTTATTTGACGAAATTGAAGTCCATGTATAATAATAATAGGAATACTACTACTACTACTACTACTACTAATAATAATAATAATAATAATAATGAGTGACTGACAGGGCGGTGGAGTATCTAGGATGGAAAAAGTGGGCGAGGTCCCTCTAACTGACTTCATAAGCCCCATGTCTGTGTAATAACTACCTGTATTGCATGACTTGATGCATTCCTTTGGGATATGTGTCACGTTTATGAACACTGTAGGGACCTGCGACATACAGTTGATTTGTATGATTAGGATTATTGTTATTATATGCATTGCATTCCATTTTTGGGGATATATTTCATGTTTATGACGACTGTATAGGCCTATACATAAAGTTGATGCTGTCATGAATAACGTACGAATATGAATATGAGTAATAACGCAACTTATTCTTTTTACTAAATATACCTGACCTATATTGCTATTCTATTAGGCCTGTACATTTAATATTCTATTGTTTTTATTCTTATGTTGTTGGTATTTTTGAGCACAAGAACTTCCTTTTCGGGATGAATAAAGTTCTATCTTATCTTATCTTATCTTATCTTATCTTATCTTATTTCATTTGCATCTGCATTTGACACCATAACGTTGCCAAGTCCCTGTCTAACCTCTTCACTGCTCAACACCATCCCCACCCTTCTCGGTATTAACGGGCACCACCCTTGTGTGGTCGTCTGCGAGCGTTACACAAGTTAGGATTTACCTCAGTGTGCTCACCGAGCTTATTGTGAAATGTTATTTAGCTGAGCCGTCAAAAACACCCCAACCACACCTGTTTAAAGACACTCATCAAGGGATGAAGAGTTGGGATTAAACCGAAACCCTGTTGCGTCGCGGGAGTCATCGGAGTCTCGTTTTTTGACGTGTCGCTGGTTTATGTTCCCCCCCCAGTGGACGAACTACATCCACGGCTGGCAGGACCGCTGGGTGTCGCTGAAGAGCAACACGCTGAGCTACTACAAGTCCCAGGATGAGCGGGAGTACGGATGCCGGGGCTCGCTCTGCCTCAGCAAGGCCGTCATCGTGGTAAGCTAAGCGGAGACGAGCGGA
>PIJE02000241.1:47851-55351 GCA_002895965.2 Coryphaenoides rupestris | reverse complement strand
TGCTTCCTTGGGAGTGTTGGGACCGGTATGTCTGTGGCAGCTCTGTGTCACCGTGTTGCAGTGTGTTATGAAGTCGTCCGGTTTAGCAGGACCGCCTGCGACCTCCTGAGCCCCGACACCAACACACGCACGCACGCACCAACCGCACACACGCACGCGCACCACCACACACCACACCACACGTACACCACCACACAACACACAGTGAGTGAGTCAGCTCGGGCGATCGGGAGGGAGTGAGTCATTTCAGTCACACACACACACACACACACACACACACACCACACTTTCCCAACTGTGCACCCTGCTCGGTGGTGGTGACTCAACCGGGAACACCCCCTCCATCACCCACCTCTCTCTCTCGTCGCTCCCTCTCTCTCTCTCTCTCTCTCTCCCGCTTCTCTCTCTCCTTCTCTCTCTCTCTCTCTCCTCTCTCTCTCTCTCTGGCTCTCTCGCTCTCCCTCTCTCTCTCCCAGAGTTCCCCTCTAACCTGTATGTCATTACTCAGCCCGTCGGACCGCTGTGGAAATGTCTCTCCAGGAACAAAAAACACACACACACACACACACACATGCAAAACGCTGCTGCTGCTGCTGCTGCTGCCAAACACAGCGGTGGGACGAGTTCGGGGGCTTTTTTGCATGCTGATGCTAAAGCTAAAGCTAAAGCTACTATGACGAGCTAGGGAGTAGCCACCAGAGCTAACTGCTCAAGTGAAACCGTATCTCGGCGCCAGACCGTTTTGGAACCGTCCCCTGGCTTACTTAAATATGGAACTGAAAGCCAATGGGCACTTCCTGTATCATGGTTCTTATTATTAATATTCATATTTATTTCAACTGTCGAGCCTGCAGGTGCAAATACAGTCTGCTCTTGTTGGGCTGTTGCTGACCAGCGGCTAGTTTGTTTGTTTGTTTGTCTTTCTATTTGTTTGTTTGTTTCTTGGGAAAAGCGCTCATTATTATGCAAGTATTTGCTGTGTGTGTGTGTTGTGTGTGTGGTGTGTGTGTGTGGTCTCTCTCTGCAACGACAATGAAAAAATGTCGTATAAAACAGGTAGCTTTTACATTACAGTACCGAATGAAACTGTTGGGCTGTTTGTAAGATAAGATAAGATAAGATAAGATAAGATAAAACTTTATTGATCCTGAAGGAAATTCTTGTGCCAGAGGTTGCATCGCAGTAGAATAAAACAATAGAGAAATAAACAGTAGAATAATAAATGATAAATGATATAACAGATTGACATGATTGTTCGGTTTTAGTTTAAGAACTGTCCAAGAGGCTTTATCTGTTTTCGGTAGAGCGGTTCATTTGGCTATCAGCAGGTTGGCTGCCGAAGGAACAGCCACAGAGGTGCAGTAATGAGAAAACAGGCTCAGTGACTGTTACTGCTGGCTGTTGACCGAGAGTAACCCCACCCCCTACACACACACCACACACACACACACACACACACACACACACACACACACACACACACACACACACACCACACACACACACACACACACACACACACACTTAACAGGGATTTTCCTCCCCTTAGCGGCTGTGCGCGGTACTGCCGCTTCAGTCATCTGTTGTGTGGTTACGCAAGAGAGAGGTCATGAGAATGAGACGAGTTTGACGAGAAGTCACTTGATCTGAGGTCATCTTCTTCAAGTCACGTCATGCGCTCTCTCCCAGTCAGGATTTTATAGACGATCACGATGATGATTAGGATGAAGAATTCACAGAGGAGCGGCTCTGCCTTTGCACAGACCAAACAATGTGTCGTAAAATGAGCTCATAAACTGTGAGCTCATTTATGATAATAGATCAATAAAAAAATCCCATTCAGGGAAATGCATAATTATCGGGTTACTTAATGGTGTCTACTAACTGCAAGGTTTCTTCAATTAAACATCGACAGTCATCGTTGTGTTCAAACCAAGACCTCGGGGATGTAGACGTGCTGTCTGTCTGTGTTGTCACACTCCTGTAAACGTGGCCGATGGCGTCATTTTCAGGTTACCAGTGGGCTACTGGGTGAAAGGTTGAAAGTCGTGTAACGGGTCAGAGGAACGGAAAAGGCAGGACAATGACGGATCCGGACAGAGTGCATCTGTCAATCATGTCATGTGTCTGTCAATCATGTGACGTGTCTGTCAATCATGTGACTGAAGAGTTGGATGCTGTTGCGTAACTTGTGACCCTGTGTCACGGTGAATGAGTGTTGTTCCCCAGCAACCCGGACTGTATTTATTTATCTGTTCACTTGTTCTTATCTATTTAGCTTTTTATTTCTTTTATTTATGTCAATAAAAGACAGGGGAAGGCTTCTTGCAGCAAATGTACTTAATGTACTAATTGTAAGTCGCTTTGGATAGAAGCGTCAAATGCCCTAAATGTCATCATGATTCCACAAGCAGTGTTTCGTCAGTTGATTTGCATAATACACCCGTTTTACATAAATAGGTGTGTGTGTGTGTGTGTGTGTGTGTGTGTGTGTGTGTGTGTGTGTGTGTGTGTGTGTGTATTACAGAATACTCCGAATGTGTGTGTGCTTTCCATAATAATTATATGAATAACGTGTGTGCTTTCCATAATAATAATACAAAATAATTCTAATTATAATAAAAAGTATGTGTGTGTGCTTTCAGTAACAATGATCATAATCATCATCATCATCACCATATTAATAATCATAATCTAATATGAACGCGTGTGTGTGTGTTCTGTCGCCCCCCGCAGGCGGAGTCCGGCTACGGCTCCGAGTCCAGCCTCCGACGCCACGGCTCCATGATGTCGCTCACCTCGGCCAACAGCGGCTTCTCCGCCACCTCCAGCTCCTCCTTCAAAGTACGCTACGCCCCTCCCCCTTTACCCCAAACCACCACTACCACCACCACCTCCACCCACCACCACCACCACCTCCATGGTTGATGGTGTTTATTGTGATGCAAGAGCGGCGACGCTGTCTACTAAATTGTTTCCGAGGCGTAAAACAAAGTGCTTTCAGCTGAACAGTTGATTAAAGACATTTTACATTTACAACGACGAGCTCAGAACACGTCTGCTCACCAGCAGCAGCAGCACTCTACAGCCGAAGCCTAATGGATGGGAAGCTAATAAACAAACAGGACGGAACGTTCTTATGACCGCGTGGCGCGTTAGCGACGGGAATCGGCGGGGAGCTCACGATGCTACGACGTTCCGTTTTTCGGAGAGGCGATTCCGATATGTATTGTGACTCTGTACATATTGGAATTCTGTAAATATTGCAATACGATACATAATATATATATATTTATATTATTTTTTTTTATATCGTATTTTCATTTATATCTTACGATAAAAAAAGTATTTTTATCGTAATAATTAATTCTATATTGTGTGTGGTTTATAACGTTGGGGTTCGACGGTTCTACACCTCCAACGAAATTTTAATTTATATCTTTTTTCATTTATATAATTATATCGGAATTATTTATCGGAATAATTAATTCTCAATTTTTTGTGTTTCAACATTGAGGTTTCGGGTTCTCCACCTCCAACACTATTTCTTGAATTAACATCCCGATCTTCCCAAATGGGGATCGCGAACCGTACCGCGTCGGCGTCGGTCAACAACAATAACCCTCATCGGGGGGGAATGTCGTAGTCAACGGCGTAATCTGCTGTTCCTCCCAGAAGGGCCACAGCCTGCGGGAGAAGCTGTCCGAGATGGAGACCTTCCGGGACATTCTGTGCCGCCAGGTGGACACGCTGCAGCGTTACTTCGACGGTTGCGCCGACGTCTCCAACGACGAGCTGGAGCGAGACAGAGGTAACCGTGACGACGACACCGACACACCCGGGAGAGTTATACTGATGATTGATTGACCGATCGATTGATGGATTGATTGATTGTTAATTTGTGCAGTTTTTTCTTTCTCTTGTACGTTTTAAAGTACCCTTCCAAACGGTTTCAGAATCTCCGGTTTTTGACATCACGAGTGGGAGTGTCCACCCAGATGTATGGTGGATAGATCAGCCTACCAGTTGCTACAGTCCACTGGGTAGGCTGGAAGGCTGATCTATCCAGCATACTTCTAGGTGGACACTCCCACTTGTGATGTCAAGTGGGGCCATTCCAACTGTTTTTTGGGATCGTAGGAGTCCTTTATGCAACCCGGCACAAGAATTGATTAATAAAGTTCTATTCTATTCTATTCTATTCTATTCTTTAAAAGTTCATTGGTGTGTTATTGGAATAGACCGAAGGCAGGATGAGAGGTATTGGGCGAGATATTGGTCGGAGGTTGTGGAGTCGGAATAAAGTTCAACGGTCGTGTGTAAACATGAGGTCACGGTGCCGCCGTTCTGCAGCGACGCGGCAACGCTGGGGTCAAAGGTCAGGGGCCGGGCGTCACTGGCATCGGCAACGTGTCAAGGGGCATGTTGTTGTGTGTTTTGGAGACGCGCCGTCGTCACAGCGGGAGGCTGGAAGACAAACAACAAAAATGCTTGAGCTTCGGTGCCGAGCGGTGGAGTTGTGGAAGCCGCGGTTGTTCAGTTTACGTCTAAGTCTGTTCGTCGGGCTTGACACTCTTTCCAGCGTGACAGTCGTTCGTTATGCACAACGCATCCCGATCCACCTCCCTCCCACTACACCCACGTCCTCGCTGGTGCGTTTCACAGGGGTTGATGGGCATCATGGGTCATGCGTGGTGTTGGGAGGCGGTGTAAGGAAACACACACACACACACACACACACACACACACACACACCACACACACACAACACACACACACACCACACCACCACACAGAGCCCCACCGTGCCATCCCCCCCCCCCCCCTCTCTCTCTCTCTCTCTCGCTCTCTCTCTCTCTCTCGCTCACAGGAGGGCCCCAACAGCCTCATCAATGAGGACGAGTTCTTCGACGCGGTGGAGGCGGCGCTGGACCGCCAGGACAAGATGGAGGAGCAGGTAAACGCAGGCGAGGGGTCACCAGGGGTCACCAGGGGTCACCAGAGGCCACTTAAAGAGCTTCATCATGGAGTCATCCATAAAGATACACACTTTTATGAAATACTCCGTCGCCGGTCTTTCGGTGTACAGCTCAACCTCTCTCTCTCTCTTATACACTCTCTCTCTCTCTTATACTCTCTCTCGCTCTCTCACACACACTCTCACTTAATCACATTCTCTGTGTGCGTGTGTGTGTGTGTGTTAACGTCCACAGTCTCACTGTGAGAAGTCGAGGCTACACCGGTCCAGTCCGGTTCCGTCAGAGGACCTGTACTCCTCCAGTGGGTCCCATCGGTTCGCCGACCAGGTATTCCCGGTTACCTTCAGTCTCTTTCCTTCTGCTTCTGCTTCCCGAGGGTTTGAGTCGGCACCTCGGGCTCCGGTCCGGCCTCAACATCCGCTCCGATGCCAGGGTTTCCCCCTCCTGACACGCATCCAGCAGTGGAGCAGCGCCCCTGCTGGATGACGAGCGCCACTGCAAGCAGCCATGCAAAAAAGAAAATTTATACAATAAATAAATTAACAAAAATAAAAACATGCAAATAATATGTATGTATATTTATATATTTTGTATATATATATATGTATATATCATATTTTATTGTATATATATGTTATATATATGGCTCCAAATTACTAGAATGAGTCCTGCCTGTTTCATAATCTCACTCGTTTCCTCTTCTCTCTCTCTCTGTCTCTCTCTCTCTCTCTCTCTCTCTGTCTCTCTCTCTCTCTCTCTCTCTCTCTCTCTCTCGGTCCACGGTGTCCTCTGATAGGTGGAGGAGATGGTGCAGAATCACCTGACCTACTCCCTCCAGGATGTGGGCGGAGACGCCAACTGGCAGCTGGTGGTGGAGGAGGGAGAGATGAGGGTGAGGAGGACAACTGTGACTGCACTGTTACACCAACATGACACTAATGACCTGTTACACTACCATGACACTATTGCAATGTGACACTAATGTAATGTTACATAAATATAACATTAACACTTATGTAATATTAACACCAGTGTAATGTTAAACTAATGTAATGTTACACTCATGTCTTATGAACACTTAAGAATGGAGAATTGACAATATGTGTGCGTGTGTGTCTGTGTGTGTGTGCGTGTGTGTGTGTGTGTGTGTGTGTGTGTGTGTGTGTGTGTGTGTGTGTGTGTGTGTGTGTGTGTGTGTGTGTGTGTGTGTGCGTGCAGGTGTACCGTCGCGAGGTGGAGGAGAACGGCATCGTTCTGGACCCCCTCAAGGCCACCCACTCCGTGAAGGGCGTCACCGGCCACGAGGTGTGCAACTACTTCTGGGACACGGCGTACCGCAACGACTGGGAGAGTACGTCACCAACGTCATGTTAACATTCATGTCATGTTAACGCTAATGTAATGTAATGACTCACAGTAATGGTCCCGCTCCCACAGCGACCATCGAGAACTTTAACGTCGTGGAGACGCTATCGCAGAACGCCGTGATCGTCTTCCAAGCGCACAAGGTAAGAACGAGACTCGAGTGACCGACACCATTGCGCTTGACCCCGCCTCCTTACGGTGACATCATCATCATGCCCCCCCCCCCACGGTGGTTGCAGAGGGTGTGGCCGGCGTCCCAGCGCGACGTCCTGTACCTGTCGGCCATGCGCAAGATCCCGGGCGCCGACGAGAGCGACCCGGACACCTGGCTGGTGTGTAACTTCTCCGTGGACCACGAAAACGCCCAGGTGAGGAGAACACACACACTTACACACTTACACACACTTACACACACACACACACACACGCACCGAGGAGACAGTGTCATACAAATAGTTGACCTGTTGACCCGCTCTCCCCGCCGCCGCAGCCGTCCAGCCGGTGCGTCCGCGCCAAGATCAACATCGGCATGATCTGCCAGACGCTGGTGAGTCCGCCGGAGGGAGACAAAGCGATCAGCAGAGACAACCTTGTGTGTAAAATCACATACGTCGCCAACGGTAAGACAAACAATATATCCTCCAAATATACCGTACATCATCAACTCCATCGATGTGAGCGCTTGATTTTGCCGTGGTTGTGGTGGTGGTGGTGGTGGTGGTTGTGGTGGTGGTGGTGGTGTTGGAGACGGTCGTGTGTAAACATGAGGTCACGGTGCCGCCGTTCTGCAGCGACGCGGCAACGCTGGGGTCAAAGGTCAGGGGCCGGGCGTCACTGGCATCGGCAACGTGTCAAGGGGCATGTTGTTGTGTGTTTTGGAGACGCGCCGTCGTCACAGCGGGAGGCTGGAAGACAAACAACAAAAATGCTTGAGCTTCGGCGCCGAGCAGTGGAGTTGTGGAAGTTGTCTAAGTCTGTTTGTCGGGCTTGACACTCTTTCCAGCGTGACAGTCGTTCGTTATGCACAACGCATCCCAGTCCACCTCCCTCCCACTACACCCACGTCCTCGCTGGTGCGTTTCCAGGGTGATGGGCATCATGGGTCATGCGTGGTGTTGGGAGGCGGTGAAGGAAACACACACACACACACACACAC
>PIJE02000241.1:24612-46281 GCA_002895965.2 Coryphaenoides rupestris | reverse complement strand
CGTGGTTGTGGTTGTGGTGGTGGTGGTGGTGGTGGTTGTGGTGTGTGGTGGCGTGGTGGTGACGGCCGTCTCGTTTCTGTGTGCGCAGTGAACCCGGGCGGCTGGGCCCCGGCCTCGGTGCTGAGGGCCGTCGCCAAGCGGGAGTACCCCAAGTTCCTGAAGCGCTTCACCTCCTACGTGCAGGAGAAGACCGCCGGCAAGCCCATACTGTTCTAAAGTGGACAGGTACCAAAAGAAATGTACAATTAATGAAAAAACTTTGTGTAAACGTGGGTAGCCTACGGGTAAAAGAGTATAAAAAATACACACACACATACTTTTTAATAGTGTACTGGTATAATAAAAGTGTACTTTGTGTACCATTATATATAATACTGTTTTAATGTATATTGAGGCGTTTTAATGTACTCATACAGTACGATGTGTAAAAAAAATAAAACAAATTGCTAATCCGAATAATTGTGTGTCCTCTTCGCAGCGTACCTCGACCAACACCGGCCCCCTGCAGGGACACACGAGTGGAGCCCAAGCCAATAGGAACGAAGCCCTTAGGGCCGCGCTACCGCCATGCTACCCCCCCGCTAGGTTGTTTCTACTCCAGTTTTATAGATAGATAGCTAAAAAAATAGAGAAAATAAATAGAGATAGGAAGAAACAAAGAAAAAAAGGAAGAAAGAAAACAAAAAATAAAAAGAACACACACACACACACACACACACACACACACACACACACACACACACACACACACACACACACACACACACGCACACACGCACACACACACACAGACCCAGACAACAGCCCTCTGTCTGCAATACGTTCCATATGTTGCTCAACTGGCCTCCACTGTCTGTGTCTGCGTGATTACTGCCAGCTGAGAACAATGCATCGTCTAGCACGGCGGTTCTCTGACCATTGTTACGACCATTTATACACTCAAGGTTATTTCTTATTTACAGCAAAAAGAGCAGGAATGATGCATACATAAACACATGCATGGGGTTAGCAGTCGCTCAGGAGGTAATAAGAGCGGTTGTCTGGCAACAGGAAGGTTGCCGGTTCGATCCCCCAGGGCTCCTCCTCCTCCTAGCTAAGTGTGGAGGTGTCCCTGAGCAAGACACCACCTAACCCTACCTGCTCCTCCTAGCTAAGTGTGGAGGTGTCCCTGAGCAAGACACCACCTAACCCTACCTGCTCCTCCTAGCTAAGTGTGGAGGTGTCCCTGAGCAAGACACCACCTAACCCTACCTGCTCCTCCTAGCTAAGTGTGGAGGTGTCCCTGAGCAAGACACCACCTAACCCTACCTGCTCCTCCTAGCTAAGTGTGGAGGTGTCCCTGAGCAAGACACCACCTAACCCTACCTGCTCCTCCTAGCTAAGTGTGGAGGTGTCCCTGAGCAAGACACCACCTAACCCTACCTGCTGCTCCTAGCGCAGTGAACCCGGGCGGCTGGGCCCCGGCCTCGGTGCTGAGGGCCGTCGCCAAGCGGGAGTACCCCAAGTTCCTGAAGCGCTTCACCTCCTACGTGCAGGAGAAGACCGCCGGCAAGCCCATACTGTTCTAAAGTGGACAGGTACCAAAAGAAATGTACAATTAATGAAAAAACTTTGTGTAAACGTGGGTAGCCTACGGGTAAAAGAGTATAAAAAATACACACACACATACTTTTTAATAGTGTACTGGTATAATAAAAGTGTACTTTGTGTACCGGATACATTTTTTTAAGTGTACAGTTAAAACGACTTTGTGAAAATGTTCCAAACAGACAAATAATCTGTTCGTTGAGTAGTTATAAGTACCATTACATACCATTATATTTGCATTATATATAATACTGTTTTAATGTATATTGAGGCGTTTTAATGTACTCATACAGTACGATGTGTAAAAAAAATAAAACAAATTGCTAATCCGAATAATTGTGTGTCCTCTTCGCAGCGTACCTCGACCAACACCGGCCCCCTGCAGGGACACACGAGTGGAGCCCAAGCCAATAGGAACGAAGCCCTTAGGGCCGCGCTACCGCCATGCTACCCCCCCGCTAGGTTGTTTCTACTCCAGTTTTATAGATAGATAGCTAAGGTTGTAGCCGTAGCGTAGCTTCTCCGCTACTCTCCGCTACAGCCCGTTTGGCCGTGCATCCCGTGGCTCGCGGCGTTAGCTCGCTGCGGCGGCGGGGAGGAAGGACGTGTTTGAGTCGCGCTCTGGCGGTTTTACTTTTGAGCGGGAAAAATACTTGACTTCCCCGTCGCTACTTTGGGTCATTTTGGTGTTGAGATGAGATTGCGGTGACATTTTTAGATTTTAGCGGCAGCGGGAGACTACAAGGTCGTCGCAGTCGTCGTATGAGAGTGATGTGGGGTTAAGGGGTTCTACGCATTTTTATTTCTCTCAGTGGCGGGAATGTGCGAGTAAATCATTTGTATTGTATTTGTACGATAAGTTGTGACTAGAAGGCGGACACTTTCAGCGTCGTTCCGAGGCGCGCGATCCCTTCCGCAAGACGCTGCTGTACGGTTGCAAACGTCGGCCCTTTCGGAGAGACGCCAAACATCCGAGCTCCTCTGACAAAAAAACGCTAAAACCGGAATAAACCAGTTTTCTACTAAAAAAAATCGTCGTTGACTTAAAAAAGAATCATCAGACATCATTTCATTTGAGCGATTCGCTTGAGGTCGCGGTTATTTCAAGACACTTATCGGGCTCCGTCCGGTGGCCAATTATTGTATATTTTTTTGTAGAATAAATAAAAGCTTTTTATATAATGCTGCTAAAGTTAGCCTACAACAAAATGTACAAGGGCTGGGGGTTGAATAGTATTTTTTATTTTAAATAAACAAGTCCCGAGGGAGGTCGACGTCGATGACTTCCGATGACCCGAGACTTGACCTTCGACCCATTTTTGGAACGTGTCCTTCTGGTGAACACGCCATTTTTGGTACTGATGGAGGGACATTACAAGAGAGAGAGAGAGAGACAGAGTTTTCTACGATATTTAATGTACAATAGATCTATATATATATATATATATTGTACAGTATATATCGAGTATGACATAACGCTTGGCTTGTTTATGTCATGGCTGATGTCACCGTGGAGAAATTCCTCTGTTATTATGATCGTTGTTTGTTTCGTTTGTCTGTTAGTTTTGTTTGCGTTGCTTTGAGCGTGATCGCTCGCTCGAGGTATGAGCTTCGTGTCTGAAGTGACGATGAACGTCTTAGAATAAAAGAAGATGCTTTAGGGTCGGCGATCCTATAGAAAGTGCCTGAGAGTCGTTTACCAAACACACACACAAACACAACGCAAACAACGACGTCGTTTGTGTGCTCAGAATGACCGAGATTTGGAGTTCAACACATTTAAGTCCCCCAACGCCCCCATGAATACAACGGTTGGTTATTGGTTTGTCTTTGTTACCAAACGCAACACTATAGTGTTATATAAAAAAGGCGTCTAATTAATTTCAAGAGTGTCTTATGAACGCGTCATCGAGGTCATTCATGTTCAGAACTTGTGTGTGTGTGTGTGTGGGTCAAGACGTGTCTATTTCGTAGAAGCAATCTATTGACTCTCTTACGAGACATTGGATCATTTTTTTGTCCGTTTTCTTTAATTTAAAAAGCATTCTTCGGAGTCAATGCATGTTTAATGCACACAACGCCGAATGAAGCAACTCTCATCAGCTTTAATTAGCGTGTTAATAACCTTCATAACCACTGTTTTAGAGCTGGATGATAAATACTAACAATACATTCGTATTGAGTGTCATGACAGAGGCTTTTACTGTGGTTTTAAAATGGTATAATTAGGCCACATTATAGGATGGGCCATTTGTGTTGAGCATTGTCACCTTAACAATGATATGATGCCACTTTATCAATCTAAATATGTCCACTTTTAGGCGGCATACTATTCTTTTTTAGTTCACAGATCTACGCTTCACTGAAATCCGCCAGTTTGTCAGAAAACTGCATTTTGTATCGAAGCTAAGCTAAGCTATGTACATGTAAATTAATTTGGTAATGCGTTTCATATTCCCCAACTGTCCAGTTGATGTTTGTTTCTTGTTTTTGTTTTATTCTGGTGCTCATATACACTTCAATCTGCTGAACGGCGTTTTCATTTCCAGTTATTTTTTGCGAAGAAAATGAAAAACAATGAACTGTGTGTAATAACTGTCTGTAAGGTGGAGGCGTTCGGACGCATGATGCTCGGCTGTGACGCTGAGCGGATCAGATCCAGAATGTACTTCGATCCTGAATGTACTCTTAATTTGTAAATACGATGTTTACACTAAATGCTGTTTGTTGGGATCGACTGTCCGACTCCAAACGGCACAAGTTTTAAACCCCCACCCCACCCCCTTGTGTTTTGGCGTACAAGCGACAAATGCATATTTTAGGTTTAAGAAGTGCAGTAATAAAAAAAAATATAAATATAAGTACATTTCTCCACTTTGGCCTCGTCTTTGTATCTCACACAGACAGACAGACAGACAGACAGACAGACAGACAGACAGACAGACAGACAGACAGACAGACAGACAGACAGACAGACAGACACAACAGTAGGAAATCTTTTTCACGGTGGATTTTTTTTTTAATTGGTAATAGTATTCTAGCATGCTAGTTGTACATTTAAGGCCACTTGAGCTCTGTTCCATAAATTCACGTCATCCATTCATGTCACATACAACAAGAGATACCACTCTGAAGTCATGACATCACACAAGAGATACCGCTCTGAAGTCATGACATCACACAAGAGATACCGCTCTGAAGTCATGACATCACACAAGAGATACCGCTCTGAAGTCATGACATCACACAAGAGATACCGCTCTGAAGTCATGACATCACACAAGAGATACCGCTCTGAAGTCATGACATCACACAAGAGATACCACTCTGAAGTCATCAGACAAGAGATACCGCTCTGAAGTCATGACATCACACAAGAGATACCGCTCTGAAGTCATGACATCACACAAGAGATACCGCTCTGAAGTCATGACATCACACAAGAGATACCGCTCTGAAGTCATGACATCACACAAGAGATACCGCTCTGAAGTCATGACATCACACAAGAGATACCGCTCTGAAGTCATGACATCACACAAGAGATACCACTCTGAAGTCATCAGAGAACATAAATGAAAATCTAGACCCTTGGAAGTTCCAACACAAGTTGTACATCCGGTCTCTTTAAACATGCATCTGCCCACAACGCTGTTAATGAACGTATTTATGGCTCAGTAGTCATTCAACTCTGGGTGGACAGAGTTGCGAAATTGCTCGAGATTTAACTCAAGTCTCAAATGATGGCTTTGCTCGACACACACACACACACACACACACACACACACACACACACACACACACACACACCGCATCTATACTTGTCATACAGTAACACTCCACAGGGTGGCGTGATTAAGCGACACACTGAAACGCAACGATTTGAAAACCGCAACACAAAGACCAAATGTACCCGCTGCAGTCCATCGGTGAAGAATCGGTGTGTTGACAAATAGAACGCTTTTCACATTAAATGGCGGCGCAAACAATTACGTCGATACGCCCGCTGACAATAATAGAATATTATTTTACCGCACACACATTCACTCATCAGTAACGGAAAAATTGCTTCAGTGCCATTTCTTCACTGATCCCCGAGTTTAATTAAAAAGGCAATCGGTGCCAATCCCACACGACATGGCACGACTAGCACACCTCCCAACATAAAAGCTCAGGAAAAAACTAAGAAATTAAGATTCAGTGGACGGTCAAATACATCCAACGTAAAGTAAACGGAAAAGGTGCAAAATAACTTGGAGGAGCACCGAGAGTGAGTCTTTGAGTCTTTTTCACCGCCTTGCGTTCGGTTTCGTGTTCGTAAGCGTTCATAAACGGCCGCCTCGCTCCGGTAAGACGTTTACTTCGCTTCCCGGTTTCCACCGACCCGACCCGGAACGTCGGAAAGTCGAGAACGTCTTCCGACCAAAAAAAAAACGGGACTCAGTTTGACGTTCACAACTGGAGAAGCGCGGACGGTTCACACCGGTTCACCGGAGGGCGTTACGTTCTCGTCTCGGACTCTGCCGGCGATGACTCCGTCAAGTTCACTTTCGATCTGTGAACGAAGAGACCAAAAGATGAGATAAGATAAGATGAGATATAAGATATTAATGCCGAAGGAAATGATTGTGCCAGAGGTTGCTCAAAATACCAACAACATAAGCAAAGCAATAGAATAATAGAATAATAGAATCCGAAATAAAACAAAAAAACATGACAAGATGACATCATCAAAATGTTGAAAACAACAACAACAACAACAACAACAACGACGACAACATCCAGCGCACCTGTTGTGGGTCATGTGACTTTTGACCAGGTGCCCGGCGGCCAGGGCACCCATGAGGGAGAGCTCTCCCGCCAGCACCGAGGCGCACACCACGCGGGCGAGCTGCCGAGCGTTCTCCCCCGGGTGGCTGGGTCTGCTGCCCTGAACGCCCAGCATCTGCACGACAACAAGGAAGTTACTTGACCCTGCTGCCACAGGAACAGGAAGTTACCTTGCCCTGCTTCTACAGGAACAGGAAGTTACCTTACCCTGCTTCTACAGGAACAGGAAGTTACTTTCCCCTGCTTCTACAGGAAGTAACCCAAGCATGCTGCTACAGGAACAAGAAGTTGCCGCCGGTACGTACCTGCAGGCAGGCCTGCTGCGGGAGGAGGTTGGTGCCCCCGCCCACGGTGCCCAGCTCGATGGAGGGCATGGTGCAGCTGACGTAGAGGTCGTCCCCGCCCGGCCCCGCCGCCTCCATCTGCGTGATGCAGTTGGAGCTGCCCACCGTCTGGGCCGGGTCCTGGATGGGGGGGTGGGTGGAGGTTCAGAGAGGTTAGGGTGGAGGAACCGGAATAGATGGACCACCCAAGTATGATGTCATTTGTCTGCCCAATGGGGTAATCAGTCTCACACTCCTTTACACACTATCACACACTCTCACTCTCATGCTCTCACACTGTCATGCTCAAAGTTCTATTCTATTCTATTCTCTCACACTCACACACACACACACTCTCTCGCACTCACACACCCTCTCTCACACTCTCTCTCTGACACCCACCTGTCCGCAGGCGATGTATATGGCCGCCACGATGTTAGCGGCGTGGGCGTTGAAGCCCCCGATGCTGCCGGCCATGACGGAGCCCACCAGGTTCTTGTTGATGTTCAGGTCCACCAGGGACGCCGTGCTGGTCTTCAGCACCTGCAGCACCAATATAATAGCAGCTCCAACCGTAGGGCTCCAACTCACGACCACTAGAGGCCGCTCACGGGTACGAGTACATAGTGCAGCAGATTCAAGATTGAAGATCTTTATTTGAGGTACACATACAGGTTTCTTTAAACGTGATTACGAGTCTTCATCACACCCGATGAGGAGAGGAAGAGTTGTGTGTGTGTGTGTGTGTGTTGTGGTGTGTGTCTGTGTGTGTGTGTGTGTGTGTGAGAGAGTGTGTATGCGTGTGTGTGTGTACCTCTCGCACCACCCTGGCGGGGACGGTGGCCTCGCACACCACCGCCTTGCCGCGGCCCAGGATCCAGTTGATGGCCGCGGGCTTCTTGTCGGTGCAGTAGTTGCCGCTGACGGCCAGGACGTCCATGTCGGGGTACTGCTGGTGGAGCCGCTGCACCGCACACTCCGTCCCCTAGGGGGCGGTAGAGGTGGTGGTGGTGGGGGAGTGGACACAAACACACACATGAACGTGACGCGGTGTCAGAGAACCACAGAAGTTGTTGGTTGGTTACTAAACATCATTTTTTTTTATGTTTACAGGTTAAAAGGAGGAGCTTTAAAGCAACGGTTTCATTAAATGAAGGGAAGGGAAAAAAATAGGGAATTTCAGTTAGAGCGATATTTAAAAACATTTATCTACATCCATTGCCCTATTTTCGGGGTCATCTTTATAGAAATATCCCCCCCAAAAATGTGGAAAACCATTTGGTTTGAGTCTCTGTGGTTTGACTTTATGTACCACCAGCAATATATCGCGGTCTCTTGTTCGACAAATGTACTTATTGTAAGATAAACGTCTGCCCTAAATGAATGTAAAGGTGAATGTAAATGAGATTCACACAGTGCTGGTGAAAATGTGTTATTTTCGACTAAAATTAATAATATACTGCAAGTTGTTGAGGATTTTACACTGCGACAACAGCTCTTTAGTATCTTCCTACAACTCCCATGATGCATCGTGATGTTTGCTGCTGCTGGTGTTGTTGTTGTTGTTGTTGTTGTTGTTGTTGTTGTTGTTGTTGTTGTGGTGCGGACCTTAGACAGCATGTTCATGCCCATGGCGTCTCCGGTCCGCGCCTGGAAGCGGATGTACAGGTTCCTCCCGGCCAGACCCACGTGCAGCTTCTCCACGCGGGCAAACCTAGCGGGAACAACAACACAACACACACAGAAACATGCAAGCAAGTATGTAAGGTATTTAGTTCTTAAAGGTTGTCGTTTACTGCATACATTTTAAATAACATTTTAAAATCGATACAAATGACAAAATAAAAAGATATAAAATATATAAAATATTTCCTTGTTTCTCTTAAAATATAATTCTAGTTTCAAACTGTTTCCTTCCTTATCTACAAAGATATGAACCACCACACAAGTCCAGAGAGAGAGCGTCACCGACCTGCTGGTCCGGTCGAAGGCCTCCTTTATGACAGCGAAGCCGCCGGGGGACTCCAGCCAGGCCTTCACCTCCGCCGCCCGGCAGGCCGAGGGCAGCCGGACCACCGGGCCGCGCGTCATACCGTCCGACAGGACCCGGCTGCTGCAGCCGCCGCTCAGCTACGCCACCGGGACACACGGTGAGGAGAGGGGGGCGGGGCAGGGGGCGGGGACAAGAGTCACAAGACTTGTGTCATCACAGGTTGACAGATTCACTGATTGGTTGAAAAAATAATTACTTTTTTTAAGCCCCTAACACGTGCTACTTACTTTTGTTCTCTGTCATTTTTGTAGTTCTTATTTCAATTTTGATCAAATTCTAATTCAGATTACAGTCCCGTATACTTCCCGCTGTGACATCCCAATCTCCAATCTGGGGCTAATCTGGCTTGTTGATCTCATCTTATTCATAAGGACAACAAACAAAATGGCGGCTAATGGTACTCACACAAAGCGCCCTGCACCCCCGGTTGGTGCTCGCCACCAGACAGCCCTCCGTGGTCGCCATGGGAACGTGGAACTTCTCCCCGTCCAGCAGGAGCGGCCCGGCCACGCCCACTGGCACCGGCATGTAGCCGATGACGTTCTCGCAGCAATTGCCCATCACCTGCGGCGGGGGACACGCATGACACAAGATGAGACGTGAGATTTGATTGGCCCTTCCGGCGGAGGCTGTACGAGTATACGTTGCGTCTGTTGAGTCTCTTTATTCAGACTCACTTTGAACACAACATTCAAACTGCCCACTTCTCTGCACGTTGTATTGATGTAAGATTATAAAAAGGATATATTTTCTATTACATTACATTCAGTATGATATAAAAACAAAAAGGTTATAATTTGCCTGGAAACAACCACTGGATTTGTGAAAAAATCGAAAGAAATACACCTTTTTAAAAAGATTCATGTGAATATCATTAGATTATTTGCTTCCGCAGTACTTGTATCTTCAGGTTGACTCAAATAGTTTTTTGTTAAGCAAATAAAAATGTGAGAAACGCAAATCTCAGCGGTAACATATTAACTGTAACGTCCTCCAGAGGGCGCTACAGTGCGTTCACATCAACTATGTCCTGTTCTCTTGAGCCACTTTCATATAAAACAACAATATCAAACACCAACAGACCTGCAGAACACAGACCCCAATGTTATAGCCATCGGTTAAACCACACACATATAAATTCACACCAAATATTATAAAATCAGGTTGAATTCTTTTACAGAATCGCAATCTTCACTCATCGTCATAATACTATAATTAATAACAATAACGGAATGCTGGTGGTCTCTGTGTACCGTGGAGTAGTCGTAGTCCCTGAAGGGCAGACTGGCGAGGGCGTGGGGGTCGGGGAGGATGGCGGACAGCGCGCTCCTCCTGACGGCCACGCCCCTCTCGGCGTCCCGGAGCACCGCCTCCAGCTTGTAGGCCAGGATGTGGCGGGAGGTCACCAGCCGCAGCACTTCCGGGTCGCTCAGGTGCCCGGCGCCGCGCTGTCGGGAAGCCATTTTGGAAAATGACATTTTGACAAATAAGGGCTTACAGGCTATATAGCTATGACAACAACAACAACAATTATGAACAACTGGCATGTCTGTGTTCATCGGGAACTAGAATTGTCAATAAAGTCACAAAAATGATCATAATCCTTTCTTTTTTTAATTTCTAGATTATTACTCGCTGTTTAATGTTCAATGTTATGCACCAATTTCACAAAAGCACATTCCTTGTTTGCAAAAACGAAGGCAATAAATTCAGATTAGTTGGAGGACAAACTCTGCATTCATCGTGTACAAATACCAAACTTTTGCAGGTTATACTGTAGTTCATATTCTCAGCTTCAGATGATGATCCAAGTCATATAATTTAGCTAAACATCGAGACGTTTGCCATTACTGACATTTTATCGACTAAAGGATGACCGATCGTTGGCAGTTGCAGCTACAGGAACTCCTCCATTAATCAATTTCTCCCGAAGCCCATCTTCATCGTCTCTGCTTCCCGAGCTCACCTGAGGATCGGCGAGGATGGAGAGACATTCCTCTAGGCTGCGTGGGTCATCGTCAGAGGAAGAGGAGGAAAGGAGGTGGTGGAGGAAGAGGAGGAAAGTGGGGAGGAGGAAGAGGGCGAGGAGGAGGACGAGGACGAGGAGGAGGGCGTCTGGACGGGTGGTTCTGCTGGGCTGGACTCACAGTAGGCGTACAGATCTGTGTTGAGCTCATTCGCCTTTAATCTAGAAGCTAAGAAATACAAATACAAGAGCGATGGTAAAGCAAATGCTGTGTTGTACGTATAAGTATCCAGCATTAATTGAACAATAACAAAGCAAAAGATTCCAAGTATACAGGATTAATAATATAATAATAATAATAATAATAATAACCAACAAATCTCTCATATCATGATTACAAAGAAAGAAAAAAAATCTGTGATAAAGATTTTATTTTAATGCCAAAATGATCACGTACACCAATAGTGAATCTGTGACGCCTGTACAAATAATCACAATATTAATTTTGTTGTACCACATCGTTCAAGCCCTAATTATTAACAAGATCCTCATACTCAAGCCTCAAATAATGTTATGCACCAATTTTACAACAGCTCATTCTGACTCTTGCTGGCGATAATCTACTAAAAGCATCTCACTCACGTTTCTCTGTGAAGCCATTCTCAGGCCTGCAGATGGGCAGAGACAGCGGGGCCGAACAGTTGGGGTGCGTCGTGGCACCGTTGGCCTTGGCGCCCACCGGGGGGTCCCTCCGGCAGCAGCCCTCGCTGGCACCCGCGGAAGCCCCTCCTCCTCCTCCTCTGGGGGAGCCTATCATGATGGGGCTCTTGATGGAGAGGGAGGACTCGGCCTCGCTGTGCTCGAAGAACACGTACTTGACGGCCAGAACCAGAGCGAGAACCAGGCTGATCATCTGCTCCAGGAAGTCCATGCTGAAGGAGGGAGGAGAGACATACTGAGGTTTATTATTTGTATTATTATTATTATTATTATTATTACTATGTCTGGTAATTGGAAGGTTGCTGGTTCGATCCCTGGCTCCCCCACCGAGCTAAGTGTGGAGGTGTCCCTGAGCAAGACACGATAGCAAATGAGCCTGCTAGTTTACCTGCCCAACTCCACGGGCCACATGCTGTCTCCAGAGTCCAGTCTCCGGTCGATGGGCCCGTCCTGGCTGGTGCGGTTCTGCCCCGGTTGTTCGGTGGCGAGTCGGGAGTGGGCGTGGACCAGTACCAGGCCCAGAGACTGGGGAGAGAGGAAAGAACCAAGAACCAAGAACAGTCACCTTACAGTGACCAAGTCCTCATTGCGTATTCAGTGACTGAAAACTACGGCTCGGAGGACTGGGGTTGCACCTCATTGCAGCCCTAGAAACAACTTATACAGTCGATGAGCCTAACGAATAGTTTTCCGGTTAATCATTTCGTCGAGAAGTGGCAAATGCATGACAAGTTCGAGCCCAAAGCGAAGTGTCTTAAGTGTGCTTGCTTTATCCGACAAGCAGACATGAAAAACTAAAGTATTTCATTTTCTAATCAACCAGAAATTCAATATTTCAACAAGAAGCAAACCTTTGGTATTTTTCGTATTTGTCCGAGATAAATGACCTAAACCGTTAAATTGGATGATCAAACTTTGACTTGATTAACGTTCTGTCGATCGCCTTATCTCTGCAGCCCTGCGTGCTCTTCCAGGGCGCGGTCACGTGACATGTTGACCACGCCTCCGCTTTGGTCACGTGACATGTTGGCCACGCCCACCCCTCCTGGTCTCACCATGATGATCTTCACCCTCTGCGTGACGGGGTTGGGCTTGTTGTCCTCCTCCTCCTCCAGGACGCGCGCAAAATGGCTGAGCTGCCAGATGGGCCGGCCCTCGCGACACTCCCGGGACAGCTGACACAGACGGACACACACACACACACACAGACGGACACACACACACACACACACACACACACACACACACACACACACACACACACACACACACACACACACACACACACACACACACACACACACACACACACACACACACACACACACACACACACACAAACACACAAACAGACACTTGATTTACTTGTGAATTACTTGTATTTTTTGACTGTTTTTATGAATTTTATTTGTTGACTTTGTTTTTATTCTATTATTATTATTATGGCATTATTCTGGGATCTCCGTATGAAAAATGGTTACCTCTAGGACCAGGGAGACGCACGCCGGGAAGAAGGTCATGAAGACCACATAGTTTTGCCAGACGGACATGCAGCCAAAACAGGACATGATCTCCAACTGGGGGACGCCTGGGGACCACGTGACAGGAAGAGTTAGATTACATACACACAGCGTGACATTTCACTTGACTTAACACCCGCACACCCACACACACACATTTACATTTTACATTTAGGGGCATTTGGCGGACGCTTTTATCCAAAGCGACTTACAAAGAATACATTTGTTGAAGGAGACAGCAATATATCACTGTGGTGAACATCTGAGAATGAACAACAATGCTAAGTGCCATTAATAGGTGTTAAGACATATAAACACGCAGGTTAGTGCTTGGGGGGGTTATGTAGAGTCCAGGTGAACTCTGAACAGGTGGGTCTTGAGTCTCTTGCGGAAGCTGGCGAGCGACCTCGGCTGTCCTGACATGAGCCAGGAGCTCATTCCACCGCTGCGGAGCCAGAACCGTGAAGAGTTGGGACTGGAAGAGCAATGTTTGGCTCACACGTTACAGTTGCCTCACATTCACCTTTTCATCCACCGACGGCGGTGTCAACCATGCAAGGTAACAACCAACACGTCAGGAGCAGTTAGGGTTAGGTGGTGTCTTGCTCAGGGACACCTCGACACTTAGCTAGGAGGGGGAGGAGCCCGGGGATCGAACCAGCAACCTTCCCTGTTGCCAGACAACCGCTCTTACCTCTTGAGCTACTGCCGCCCCTCCGAGAGTACAACTGCAATCAAAAACAAATAGAGAGTATCTGTGGGGAAGGTCGTAAGGTCGTCACCTGACATGGTGCCCACGCCGATGACCAGACATTCCACCATGGCGTCCAGCGTGAAGGTGGGGCCCAGGATGGCCATGCCGTGGGCGATGTTCTCCCTCACCTCTTCCTGGAGGAGGAGGAGGAGGAGGAGGAGGAGGAGGAGGAGAACAGTACAACGGTCAGCTGGCTGCATGACCGTCTGCCACAGAGCCATCAAGGCTCAAGAAGAACCAACATGGCAACGTCACAATAACCATCAGCAGTGACATCTGCATTCCAAATCACTATTCTGACTCAATCAATACATTAGCATAGGGGTTATAATAATGTTTTAAATACCTTCATGAACATGATTACCTTAGTAAACATGAACCATTCGTAAACCATTACGAGACCATTAGTTAACTGTTAATTAACTGCTAGTTAATGCATATTGTTGCATTGACTAACGTTAATTAGTGGTGAATTCATGTTCCCTTATTGTAATTCATGTGTCACTGTTCTTTCTTACCTGCGAATTTGAGCTGAGGGCAAACTTGGCCAAAGCACAGGCCTTGGACAGGTCGATAAGCAGCAGAAAGAATGGAAGGGCTTCACTGCAGGAAGAAAAAAAGGAAACTAATATGACAAAAATAAACTAAAATAATATGATGCATTATACTTAGCAATGTTCCATAACAACAACAAAGTCCAATCATCCAAGGTCTGCAGTACTTTCAGTTGAACTCTGTACATGACCATGAATATTATTGCAATAGACATATTAAAGCAGGTAATCTGGTTGGACAAGACAAGGATAGACCATCTCGATATTTAGTTTTACGCAAACATATTATAAAAATCCATTCAGCAAGAACATTTCATTGTGCATCGCTCTCAACTCTTGGGGACCAGGGGGGAAGTGAGGTGAGATAGTGGTTTATAACTGGTTTATACTTGTTTTATACTGGTTTTATACTCACTTGAGTCCCGTCAACTCTCTCCCCGAGAAGTGAATGACCACCGTGCTAAAAACGAAGCTGGAGAATACTGTGAACAACCCGGCAATACCTGAAGAGATCCAGAAAGAAAAACAAAAGACAAAATCAGGATATCGTACATGACCCTCAACATTAGAAAGTTCAACATAACTTATTCAAGTTAAAAAGGGGAACTCATTTCTGACTAGATCCACATTAGATCCACAAGAGCTTGAGAAACGGAAATAGTCTCTGCCGACGCGCTCTGTGTCTGTGGGGCGCTGCTCAGCCAAGATGCTAAATCTTAACTCCGACTCCAAATGGCCACCAGAGTTAAAGACGGAGTTGGGGGTAAGATGGAGGGACATAAGCAGTTGTCTGGCAACAGGAAGGTTGCTGGTACGATCCCCGGGCTCCTCCCCCTCCAAGCTAAGTGTGGAGGTGTCCCTGAGCAAGACGCCACCTAACCCTACCTGCTCCTGACGTGTTGGTTGTTACCTTGCATGGTTGGCACCGCCGTCGGTGTATGAATGGGTGAATGTGAGGCAATACTGTGAAGCTCTTTGGATAAAAGCGCTTTATAAATGCAATCCAATCCAAACAAGACGGTGAGCCCGGTTTC
Source organism: Coryphaenoides rupestris (assembly GCA_002895965.2). Classification (NCBI taxonomy): domain Eukaryota; kingdom Metazoa; phylum Chordata; class Actinopteri; order Gadiformes; family Macrouridae; genus Coryphaenoides; species Coryphaenoides rupestris. Next base: position 30,940 of record PIJE02000241.1, on the reverse strand, counting down.
CACCGCTGTACTGACCCAGTATGTACTTGGAGCCGAGTTGTCGAAGCTTCTTGAACTGGAAGTAGACGTAGACGATAGCCATGCAGCGCGTGACCGTTAGGATGACGACATCGCTGCTGCTCGAGACCCTCTGGAACACGGAGACGGAAACAGATGCGGGACAACAGACATCAGGCATAATGTCACTTTAAATGCACTTTGACGATTAAAAAGGGGGGATTTCTGCGGTCATATTCACAGCTACCCGACCTTTCGTGTGCACCGCAGACCGTTTTTAGGCTGCTTGCTTTAATATTTAGATATTTCATAAACGTGTGAGCAAACCCCCCTCACATCCAATAGAAGCCCAAAATCCACATTAGACTAATAGTAAAGACACGTCCCCGTTTCTCACGACTGACTGCGTGTTTGTACTCTTGGCATTATTAATAGGACTTTGTATCGGTTCTTAGATGTTGGTAATGCACTCTAAAGTGGCACTTCTGCTTTTATCTCAGCTATTATGCAGGCAACCTAGCAATTATGAAACTCGTTCTATTAACCATGCAACTATGAATGCTTGAAACCTGCTCTATTCTTATCTTCATGTACCACAGCGATACATATATATTTTTTATTTAACCTTTATTTATCCAGGCAAGCAAGTAAGAACAAATTCTTATATACAGAAGCAGCCTGATAATGCTGTCTCCTTCAACAAATGTACTCTTTGTAAGTCCTGTTGGATAAAAGTGTCTGCCAAATGCCCTAAATGTAAATGTCAATGATATTGTGCTTTTTCGACGAGTTTCGACTTCATTTTCACGCTGGTTTGCTACTTTCGTTTACAAGTGAAATCCCCCTTCCCACAGAACCCTCCAACGACACTCGCTCGTATGTACGCCAACGGCCGCACTCACCTCCTGGCGCTTCGGACACTCGTTCCAGCTGCACACCTGGTTGCTGGTGACGAAGCTGTTCATGGACATGAGGCACACTGTGACGACGATGGTGCCCACGATCACCTCCAGCGGGTGGGACGCCACCAGCAGGCCGTGCAGCCTGAACAGCCGCCTCAACATGGTCCCGGTAGTCTTGACCACCACCTTCCCACAGGCCTGCTGCTTGTTTCCGAACCAACCTGGGATGGACAGAGACCAGCGAGTGGGTTAATCCTCAACCATATGACCCGCTGGTTAGGGCTGAATCTAATGTGTCATGAAGAATATTTAGACGAAAATCGCAATACATGCATTGCAAAAAGTGAACTATCCCTATCGCAGGAGCTGCAGTGTTTTGATATGGGACAAATGTATGCATGTAAAAATATAACACTGTTGTAAATTAATGACTGGAGTGCTTCAAGAGATGCACTGGCTTACACAGTGTATTAATAAAGTTATATATTAATAAAGTTCTTCTTATCTTCTTATCTGTTTTCTCCAGATGTAAGAAAACATGTTTTGTTTGGCACAGACCCCAAAAAATGTCACATCATGATAGTTTTTTTCAGTGAAACTGAACACTGTGATCATTCCCACTAATAGTGAATAATATTCATACGGCAATCGAAATATCTGTCACAAATAATTGCAATATGATCATGTTACCATATCGCTCAGCCCTAGTGTTGATCAGTAAGATAGGATATAGGTAAGATAAGATATTCAGTCAGCAAAAACTATTTGGCAATAATTTAAGTGTAATAATAATAATAATGTAAGAGGAATATTGCACATAATGATGAAAGGTAATGTAGCATGGTGATACTGTAAGGATAATATTGAGAAGAAGTATTACACATGACATTAAGAATATTGCACATGATGATAAGAGGAGATGAGAGGTAATATTGCAAGGTAATATTTAGAGGTAACATGATAATAATAATAATAATAATAATAATATAGCACATGATATTGGGAGGAAATACTGCACATGATCAGGTGAAGGTGAAAGGTTGATTTGTGTGACATTAAAGGCAAAGGGCTCTAATATGAATCATATTGTTGAAGTTTATCACCATTAAATACAATCAGATCACACATACATATGTATATATATATATATATATATATATATATGTAGTCCTGTGGAGGGATATGGAGGAGGTGAGGTCGTTTTACGGATGACTTCAGTGGCACTACGTTGGAACGCGATAAATAACGTTAGCAGTCACTCACATTAAGGTCATTCTGTCACTGAGTCTGCGTACAAAAATAACTCGTTTATTATTCCGTCAACGTAAAGAATAATAATGTTATAATTGTAGGTTATTAAACTTGCGAACCAACTTACTTTTAGGGGTGAATTGGTGTGTAAATCATCGGGAGAGTAAACTGTCAGCCGAGACCCGCCCGCTCACACTGACGACGTGACGGGGCCGACGGTGACGGCGACCGCGACAGCGACCGCCCCGGAAGCGACTACGTTGGCGCTACACGGATAGACGGGCTGTCGCTCGGTGATGACGACATGCGGTGACGTGACCACATGCGCTACGTCACACCTTAAAGGAAACGTTGTTGTTTTGTCTCGTTTGTTTGTTTATAATAATAATAATAATAATAATAATGATGATAATAATAATAATAACAACAATAATAATAATAACAATAATAATAGTAACAATAATAGTAACAATAATAATAATAATAATAGTAATAATAATAACAACAATAATAATAATAATAACAACAACAATTTAGTAATATACTACTACTACTACTACTACTACTACTAATAATAATATAATTATAGTAACATAGTAATAATAATGATAATAATAATAATAACAATAATAATAACAATAACAATAACAACAATAATAATATTAATAATATTAATAATGATAATAATAATAATAATTATAGTAATAATAATAATAATCATAACAATCATAATAATCATAATAATCATAATAATATAAAGATTGTCTTTTTGGAGTTGTAAGTAATAATTTATAATGACAAAAAATGACTTATCAGAGAAATATTATCACCGTTCACATTAATACACAATATAATGTCAGGCTGTCCCTTGAAGTTCACGTCTATCCGAGGTCATTCTAGGGAGAGAGACACAATACAATGTCTATTTTGTATTATCGAAAAAATTTTATGAACCAATATGTTCACATTCATCAGGTTGTTGAAGAGAAAATGTTTTATTGAATATTCACTTGGCTCTGGTTAATGTCATATAACAAAACAGTATTATATACTTTATAGTTTATTAGAAGCCGTACATAATGTAGCAATGTACCGGTTATTTTCATCATATAAAAGATTGTGACGTGGGGTTAATTTGTGAGTCACCCGTGGTCTCTCTATTCATATCCCCATAGAAATATGAGATGAATGGTATTTTGTGCGCCACTTGATTCGATTTGTGTACATTGTGCGCACGATGAATCCTCACCTGCTTCGCTTTTGTTTTTGGGGGTCAAGCCAGCGAGGCCGGCGTCTCACTTCAGCTTTATTGAGTTTCTCCTTGAAGAATTATGTGGAGGACAATTTGAAGGATCAAAACAGTACTGCAGTGGATTCCTCACGCCTCGTCCAACACACACACACACGTCACTGATAAACCGTTAGTATCCCGCGTGGCACTGTGATTCCGGCGTACCCTCCTGGACATTGAATGCATTGTCCGCCGTGCCACGTTTTGTCGTTTGTCGCCATGTGTGTCTGACCCCCTGCCCTTTTCTGCTGTCACATGATTCTGTTCATTTGTCAGTATTGGTTTCACCGGTCCCTCTGACCTGTTTCTGCCCACTGACCTGTCTTTCAGCCCTGTTTAGTTCTCTCTGTACTTAAAGGGGACATATTGTGCCATGTGACCCCCGTCTGGTGACATCACAAGCTAGCCACCACCTAGGCAGACTCTACCTTGAGTCTACCGTGTAATTGTATGTTAGTGTTTTGCGTTAACATGCATCAACATGCAAGTACTCAAATGTACAAGTTGCTCCGGCCTCCTGAAACAAACACAGTGTGCTCTCTGAGCTTCTTTTTTGGAGAATTAATTAAGACGCTACTTACAGCACCAAGAAGTTGGCAGTCGGCACATTTTGTCAAATGAATGAGATTCAAGTCTCCAACCTTGTTTTGTTGGAGCAGCCGCAGTCTTCTTTTACTCAATCCTGTTCGTGGCGCCGATTATGTCGTCGAAAATCGTGTGCTAAACATTGACGAGACGAGAACTTAGTACAAAACGAGGAGCAGTTTATTGGACAGGTAAAAAGCTGCACACCACCCCCCCCCGCCCGTGCTTGACGGTCTTATATAGCCCTGGCTGCGTATATGTGTATATGTGTGTGTGTGTGTGTGTGTGTGTGTCTGTGTGTCTGTGTGTGAGAGAGAGAGTGTGTGTATGTGCGTGTGTGTGTGTGTGTGTGTGTGTGTTATTATCAAGAAGCGCCAAGCCTCCCCGGTATTGCTCTGGGACATTCTGTTCATGCCATCTGCGTACTTATCAGAGTTATTGTATCTTCCATCTGAGACAGAGTGACCGTCTGGGTCAGAGCAACCCACTCTGACCTCTAACCCATATATATATATATATATATATATATATATTAATTATTCTCTAAACGTATGATTGCTAGATCAGACTACCAGCCTACCCAGTGGACTGTACCGAGAGATAAACTGATCTAGTCAGCATACATCGAGGTGGACATTCCCACTTGTGATGTCACTAAACGGTAGTCACATGGCAATTGTGAAACAGCTCACAATGGGTAATCACACTCACACCTGGTGGCAGAATATGTCCCCTTTAAGTTCAGTGTTTTTACATAGTGGATTATTTGACCGTTAGTCTGACCTGTATTACAATACATCACATATATCACATACAATTGCAGTAAATATTATTCAGATTGTGTTCTTTAATATGCCAGATATCATCGTTGGTAACAATGCCTAATCTCCAGGCGTTATCATAGTACACTGGACACAAACCAGTCCAACTAATACATTTACATACACTACGCTCAGATTTCTTGAACTTAAATATGATATAAGTATTAAATAACGATAGTACTGTATATACTGTATATAGTATGTATGGGTAGGCCTATTGCTTCCAATATATATGAGTAATGTACATTCTATTGGAATATCTCTATGCTCCAGTACACTTTAACTAGCCTATGACGTAGCATTAAGTATTACAAGTATTTCTCAAGTTAATTTCCCAAATGGAATGGAATTACAGATATCCCAAAACATAAAAATCTCCTCTTGGCAATATATATGCAACACATAGGCTATTATGTATGCAATATACTATGCCATATAGGCTACTATTGACTGTAAGACTGATTGGATAGAAATTATTCGCCAAATAACTCCATATTCATGATTAGTAACGATACCCAGAGGCAATGGATGGCATTTTCTCCAATCTATTGTCTATGAGAGAAGCTTTGGATGTTTTTTAATTTCCATTAAAATCCCATCGTCAAATTAAAAGGATACAGCAGACAGCTGAGCAGTTGCCAAGATGTTAATTATAGATTTTAGGTAATCTCCCAATTAACACCACAACGCCTCTCTGAGACTGTATGTGGCAGGTTTTTTTTCTCTCAGAATGCATTATTTCACGACAAAAAAGGCTATATGTCAGCTTTACGGTATTTTAATTCAAATGTATTTTAGCAAAACAAGAGCCATATCATATTTAACTTGAATTATTCGGAATTATTATGCGGAATGGTTAACCTCCATTGAATGTAATTCATGTAATAGGTACAAGACAGTGTAGGCCTAATTGATGAATAGAATAGATGAATAGATATATTATAATTGTTTTCCAAAATACATATTCAACATTCAAACATAGTGTCACACAAATTAATGGCCAAATACAACTTTTTCCAATACAGATACACCAAAGCGCTACCAGTGCTGATTGAAATCCTTTATTTGACTTTAATTCATTTACACGAGAAATTCAGAGGAGAAAGTTCTAGACTGTATGGCTAAATTGAAAAGAAAAAGAGCGTTTCTAAGTGATGAATTTACATATCTCAACATAAATGCTTCCAGCTGACTGTTAATATGAGTAACTGAATTGATGAACTGTTATTCATTATCCTTGACACCAAATAGACCGTGCTATATTCCATCAAAGGGTGGATCTTAAAGAATGATGATTGAGAATGTTGAGACAGCTTTCAGTGTAAAGTCTGTCCCGAGGTTCCACTTGGTGGCAGTAAGTGTGTCTCCGAAGCCTGGAGCCTCGACACACATCCTCTCACACGATGGACCCAACACCTTCGGTATGATGGCTTCCTCTGTGTGTGTGTGTGTACAGTACAGTACAGTGTGCAAAATAAAAG
>PIJE02000240.1:476955-492683 GCA_002895965.2 Coryphaenoides rupestris | reverse complement strand
GCAATGCAGAGAGACTGCATGTGAGTAGCAGGTACAGACTGTGTGTGTGTGTGTGTGTGTGTGTGTGTGTGTGTGCTCTCGGGAAGAGGAAGAGGTAGAACTGGTGGGGGCGTCATCATCGGCCTAGAATTAGTATGATAAGCCCCTCAGTCTCACTGATCGATCCCGGTAAATATATGTGTGCGGAGTTGCGCTAAGGAGTGGGCTGAGCACTGATCCCTGAGGGGTGCCGGCTTCTGAGCTGACGTGACACCTCACCTCACCTCTCCGCCGTTTACCCTGTAGGGTTGAACCCGCTGTGCACACACACACACACACACACACACACACACACACACAGTGTGACACAGAGAACAGAGGGATCCCAGCACCGGGATCTGGAGCTTAAAGTCGAGCAGGAGGTGAATCGACGCGTTTGAGGGCAGCTTCGGTCAGCTCCTCCCCACAGCTTCGCCGCAATCCACACAGCTGCTTTTAGGGAAGGATCCAGCTATAACATGATTTTGTTCTTCACTGCCTTGGTTATAAAGAAGTGTTTAGAAAGAAGTGTTATAAAGAACTGTTTTTGTTACTGTGCCCCTCATACTTGGAATATGCTTCAACAAATCTTTAAGCTATCCTCGTTTTAAAGATTTAATTGCTAAACTTATCGATTCATTGCTTTCAATTTTTTATCATATTGATCTTATTGTTTTATTGTATTTGTTTTATTAATATAGCCATGCATTTGTCTTTTATTGCTTGCTTTGATTAGCTTTTTTTTTGTTTGCTTTTGTCGTATGTACCATCGACACCGTTGAAAACGAGGGTTCTCCCTCAATGTATATTCCGAGGATTTAAATCAAACAAATGATGTTGATGATGATGAACAATATTACCCTCCCCCCCATCCCATTCTGTCCCCTTCCTCCCCCCCGGTTCGATCCCCGGCTCCGACCCACACTGAGTCACACGCACTTGAATTAATTACGGCTTCCCGGTTGCGTTGCCTGCGTAGCCTCTTCACTAGATTGACCCTCCTGTGTGTGCGACTCTAATCAACGGACTCGTACTGATGTCGCTGGACGTGAGTGGGCAGCAGTGGCAGCAGCAGCAACAGGAGCAGGGGCAGTGGGCGGGGTGGTGGTGGTGGTGGTTGGTGGTGGTGGTGGTGGTGGTGGTGGGGTGTGGGATGGTTAGGAGGATGTTCACGAGGGGATGGCCACTGGAGGCTGAGTGGAGGGGGAGGAGGAGAGGGGAGAGGAAAGGGGAGAGAGGGGAGAGGGAGAGGAGAGAGGGAGGAGAGAGGGAGGAGAGAGGAGAGGGGAGGAGAGGAGGGAGAGGAGAGAGGAGAGAGGAGAGAGGAGAGAGGGAGAGAGAGAGGAGAGGGGGAGAGGAGGAGGAGGAGGAAGGAGAGAGGAGAGAGGAGAAGAGGAGAGGAGAGAGGGAGAGAGAGATGGGAGAGGGGAGAGGAGTGAGGGGAGAGGAAATAGGAGAGAGGAGGAGAGGAGAGAGGGAGAGGAGAAGGAGAGAGGGGAGAGGGGAGAGGAGGAGGGGAGAGGAAATCTTTTACATTTTCAAACCAATGATCTGTACATTTTTATTTACATTTAGGCCTCTCACTTCAACTGCCATTCCTCTCATGATTAACCACTTCAGCACTAGATTTGAAAGTGTTTTTGGACCGAAACATGGCTAGTTGGACTCTTAGATTCTCCCTGTTCAGTTCTGGGTACTGATCAACAATGTCATTCACTTCTCCAGTCAGTAGAGTTTCCTCCAGCTTCTGCAAGACATCTAGATCTGGTTGGTTGAACTTCTCCTTAAACTGAACATCTACACTATCTAGTATTTTGTTAGAACTCTGTTCTGTAATGCTCCTCAGGTGATTTGTGAGTGTGCTGGCTCGCCCCCACCACTGTATCGTTTTTGGTGGCTGTCTTTGGTGAGGAATCTGAATGGGCTCAATCCCAAGGGAGACAACCATTGCCACTGCTTTGTCAAAAACCTCCTGAAAGCTTTCCTCATTCCTTTTGCCTTGTACGGTGGATCTGACACACTCTACTGCACTTCTCATTCCTGCAATAGTTTCAGTCCGTTTTTGCAGTGACTTGTTCAAACACTCCAGGACCTCAATCACTTCTAATGCCAAAAGAAGTCCAAGCACAGTTTTACCCTTTTCAAACCTCTCCCGCAGTCCATTTGCCCTCACACCTGTTAGATCAATTTGATGCCTTTGTCATCTCCTCCAAGCTAGACAAAACACTTTCATACTGAGACAGCACTGCTCTGATAGCTTTTCCTCGCACTGTCCACCTGGTTGGGCACAGTGGTTTGAGTGATGTTGACGGTCCTTCTGAACCTGCTGCTACTGCTGAAAATAGAGCCTTGAACTTTCCAGACTGCTTAATGTCCCTAGCTCATGGACCCACTGCAAGGCATCACGTATCAAGGGACTGGCTAGGCATGCAGACTGTGTGATCAAGTTAATGCAGTGCGTCCCACAATGCACATACAAAGCCAAAGGCTGCTGTCTCTTCAGTTCTGCTTGTGCTCCTGAATGTCTTCCTGACATATTGGCAGCGCCATCATATGTCTGACCCCTTAAACCAGACATGGGAATATTTAGCCTCAAGAGGACATCCACAGCCACTCTAGCAATCTCCTGTCCAGTAGTCTTCGAGACCTCATATAACCCAATAAAAACCTCCTGAGGTACCAGGTCATGATCCACGGATCTAAAGCATATACTCTCTTGCTCTATTCCTGAGACATCTTGAGTTCCATCTATGATGATTGAGTACTGCACAACAGGTAGAGACTGGATGGATTGTGCAATACTTCTGACAATATCATTTCCCAACAATTGCAAAATCTCATTTTGCACTGGAGGAGAGGTATAGTCATGACAACGGGATAGCCAACTAGAGAGACGGGCATCATCCTTGGCTTTGAATTTCAAAAGCTGAAACAGATTCCCATCTTTCGTTTCATGGCCTCGCAGTGCCATACCCTGCCTAGCAAGGTACTGTACTGAACATACAACATTTTGCAGGCAGTACCTAGCATCTTCTTGTTTTTTTGCCCAGGCACTTGAGAGTTGTGAGTCTATTGGGGTTGCTTCTTGAGCACTAACTGTGACAGCATGATGGTGGGATTTACTATTCTGGTGGCGTTCAAAGCCTTCAAGAGCATGCTTCCAGTTACTGTATCCCTTTGAGGAGAATGCAGGGTCTGCCTTTGTGGACAGTGTACTTTTCTTTATAGTGTATGTTTTCACACAGTGAAAACAAAGAAGTCCCTTCACGGCGGGGCTATAATGAAGCCATGCATACTGCTTATACCAACTCTCCTGAAATTCATATCCACGTTGTTAAAACCATGTATGATTGAGTGCTTAATATACCTCTTAGTATACAGTACCAGTGCAACCTCAATGTAGGCTAATAATACAAAACAAATATCTACATTTACTCTTGTTACTACATTGTTACAAGCCTAGGCCTCACCTGTGACCCTGCCTCTCCTCCTCTGTCTGAGCTAGGCCTACTCCCTGGTAGGATTGCTTCTGTGACTATCACCTGATAAAATAACACATTGATGCACGCCATATGAACAGTGAGACATGTGCCTATTCAAAGCTCTCATTTCAAACACACATTGATGGACCATTGTTATACAGTAGGCCTACATCATCAGCTTTACATTTGTCACAATACTGAATCTCACTAATAACATATCACCAAGTCATTATCACCAAGTCGACCTCACCTGTGACCCTGCCTCTCCTCCTCTGTCTGAGCTACTACCAGGCAGGATTGCTTCTGTCACCTGCACATTGATGCATATTGTACCATTATTGTTGACTCTACACATTAGCAATTGAGAAAATATTTTCTTTAAGTGACTTACACTTTGACGTGTTGGAAAGTAGCTGCCATCTTGACTGAGCATATGCATCCCTAGCCGATTTGCAAAACACACACACACACACACACACGTCCCACACACAACACTAACGTTTAGGGTTGCCAGTTGCCACCGGTCCAATTATAATACGGGATCGTTCTGTATTGTAATTTAAATGCCACTTTCACAATTGCTTTAATGAACATTAACGTGTTATTTAGACAACCCCAGTTTGCATATCGCCTCAGCTCGATTGGAACCTCGACGGAGCGGGTACTAAAAAAATACCAGGTACCAGGTACCAGTTTTTTCCTGGTACTATGCAGTGGAAAAGCGGCAGACAGTATGCTGCCTGAAATGAGTAGTAATACTAGTCTAGTATTCTGTAGACCAGAGACGTTATGACTTGTCAAGTGAATACTACTAATAATAATGTTTATACGTTATTTACATGTTATTTACATGTTATTAACATGTACATGTTTTAAGTCTGCACTGTTGGCGGCGCTGTTGCGCATTCTGTGTCTTGCGGCGGGAGTGACCAAACGAAGAAGTCCGTTACTACGCGACAGCAGCGAGCACACAGCGCGTCCACAGAGAGTGTAAAGCGGGCTTATAGCGGGTTAGCCGTCACAACACGCCAAACATGTCTGGAGACGCAGTCACCCTAAGCCCGATACTAACACTATGTTAGCTGACCAAGCCTGAGCCCAGAAGTTAGCAGCGAGCTAATGTTTAGACTCCGTCCGTATCATCCATGGCCGAGAGCTGGAACGCAGACACGAGCGAGGCGGTCTATCGGTCTCGCGATGCGCTCAAGAACCTCAGGATCACGTGAGTAACTTTGGTCTTCTTCTATTTATCAAACTCCGCTCACCTCCTCACTAATGCAGCTCAAAGTTAAAGTGTTTTATTGTCACATTTTCTTCACAACACAGGGCCATTCTGAACAGTGAAATTCTTATGACATGGCAGGCGACAGTACGCAAAAAAGACAAAATGGCACGAATATACATTATATATATATATATATATATATATATATATATATATACGTTCCAATACACGTGTGTATTGGAAATATATATATATATATATATATATATATATATATATACGTTCCAATACACGTGTGTATTGGAAATATATATGTATATACACACCCATACACACACATACATACATAGGCCTACATAGGCCTACATACATACATACGTACTGTATGTATACAGTATACACGGCGCAATATACATATACACTAACACAATATACATAATAATGGTACAAATACATACATATAAATATAACATGCAATGTAATGTTGACTCCAGAAGTATTGATTGAATATTGAGTATTAGAAATGTACAAGTAAGTAAGGGCAGATACACAACTGAGGACAGCAGTAGCAGAAATATACAGAGGGCATGTCATAGCAGAAATATACCAAAAATAAGACAATCAGAAGGATATGTATCCAGAGTATTAAAATATAGCATAGGGAATATTATGTATCCAAAGTCGTTGAATCATCTAAATATTAACAATGTTATAAATACAGTTAAAGTGATCAATATGATCAATGAGATTGGTGTTGCTGGTTGAGAAGCCTGATGGCCTGTGGGAAAAAACTTTTTGATTCTGGTAGTCTGTGCCTGGATGCTCCGGTAACGTCTACCAGACCTCACCAGCGTGAGAACTCCATGGCCTGGGTGGCTGTAGTCCTCAATGTTTTTCTGTGCTTTCCTAAGGCATCATGTGTGGTGGATGCTTTGTACGGCTGGGAGATGGCAGCTGATGATGCACTCCACTGTCTTCACCACCCTCTGGAGGGCCTTGCGATCAGCAGCTGCTGAACCAGGCAGTAATACAGCCAGAGAGGATGCTCTAGATGGTGCACCTGTAAAAGTTAGTGTGGATTTTTGCAGACATGCCAAACCTCTTGAGTCTCCTCAGAAAGTAAAGGCGCTTTTGGGCAGTTTTTACAGCCAAGTCTGCTTGCCTGTACCAGGTGAGGTCGTCTTTGATGAACACTGAGGAGATTGGAGCAGGAAACTTTCTCTACTTCAGCTCCGTTAATGTGTAGGGGGGCAACCCCTTGTCACTTCCTGAAGTCCACAATCATCTCCTTAGTCTTGCAGATGCTGAGAGAGAGACGGTTGCCCTGGCACCATGTTGCCAAGTCCCTGACCTCCTCTCTGTAGGTGGTCTCATCATTGTCGGTGATGAGACTCAAGATGGTGGTGTCGTCCGGAAAATTAAAGATGGTGTTGGAGCTGTGTGTGGCGACACAATCATGTGTACTCAACTAATATTATGACCAAGTATCATTACCGTTATATCTGTGATGGTCAGTACATGAAGGAAGCAGAGACTATATGTCAATTGTGGCTTTTACTGGGACAACTCACCTGACCACAACATACTGTGGCGAGCCCCACAGAGGGAGTGAATGGAATGACTCGGACGACGGAGAACTTTCTATGTTGCCCTGTGTCCCCATACACCACACGACCCCAGGTACAACGTTTAATCACGCCCACAACCACACTCAAATGAACAACGCTGAGCGTGGGGTCACTCCCGACACACCCCTTTGCCCAATGGTGGCGCACCATGACAAACTATAAAAACATATTAAGGACAGATAAATACACACAACGCACACTACAAATTACACTACGATCAGAACACGTAAACATGGTTTATAAGCCTGAATTCAAACTTCATCTGAACAATCTAACCTCCCATAAACCCTCGCGCCCCACCCATAATTTGTGCATCCCAGCCAACCCCTGGCCACTACAATACCTTCAAGCAGTTGTATCTGGCCACCACTAGGGGGCGATTAACTACTGTTTAACTCATGTTGGTGCATAACAATTAGCACTGTGCAATGTAATCATGATGATGACGCAATATCAGATTTTACAAACTGCTACATAGTTTTTGTGTGTGTTTATGTTATTATCTTAGGGTCCGTATTGAGAGGGTGACCTCCACAGCAGTGCTCTCGCAGCATCTCCAACAGCAAGTGCTGTCCCAGCAGAACAGAGGAGTCATCGAGCTGGACACCCTGACCACGCAAGCCCAAGCTGGTACATTTTATCAATAATGTCTTAGAAAAAGATTAATGTCTACTTCAAATATTGCTTGTATTAAATCTGTACTCAAACATAATACTTAATATATATGACAACACAAAACCTAATATGTGCCAGAGGCTCGTCCCTCTCATCTGTGCTCGGCCTTCTTGACTTGTCTGCCGCATTCGACAAAGTGAACCACCAGATCCTCCTGTCCACTCTGGCAGAGCTTGGCATTGCTGGATCTGCGTTATCCTGGTTCACTTCCTACCTGACCGATCGCAACCATCAGGTCACATGGAATGGCTCCCTGTCCAGACCGTGCACCCTTGACCCCGGAGTCCCCCAAGGCTCAGTACTAGGACCCCTTCTGTTCTCCTTATACACTAGATCTCTTGGCTCTGTAATTACATCCCACAGCCTCTCCTATCACTGCTATGCAGACAACACCCAACTGTTCCTTTTCTTCCCCCCCTCTGACACCCAAATCGCAAACGCGCATCTCTAAATGCCTGGCTGACATCAAATGCAAATGGACAACCTCCAACCACCTGAAGCTTAACCTAGACAAGACTGAGCTTCTCTTCATGCCGGGGAAAGACTGCCCTCAGATGGACCTACTTGTCATCATTGAGGAGGTTGAAGTCTCCCCTGCACCGACTGCAAGGAACGTTGGCATAGCACTGGATGACCAGCTGTGCTGCAACGCCAACATCACCTCTGTGGCCCGAACTTGTAGAATTGCTCTCTACAGCATCCGCAGGATCCGGCCCTTCCTCACACAGGAAGCAGTACAGATAATTTTTTCAGCATATTGTCTGTTCTTAGATGTTGGTAATGCAGTCAGAATGGCACTTCTGCTGTTATCCCAGCTATTATGCAGGCAACATAGCAATTATGAAACTATTAACCTTGCAATTATGAATGCTTGAAACCTGCCATATTCTTATTTTTTGCTGTCTCTGAAAAGGAAGTCTCTCTGTCTGCCCCCCCCCCCCCTCTCTCTCTCTCTCCAGGGGATAATGAGGAAGAGCTTGTGGTGCGATGGCAGGAAAAGCTTTTCAGTCAGGTACCACGACAAGGCAGTTGATTTGCATTTGCATTTGCCATTTCAGATGGGCTACTAAGATCTCTTCCAATGTCTCTCATAATGTCTTAGCTTTACCTCAGTGACCCAATGCAAACAATGTGCTCTTCTCTGTGTTCAGCATGAGATGGGTCTCTTCCAAAGTGAGGCCGTGTGCCAGAGCCCTCTGGAGCGGCAGTACCATACAGAGGTCCAGTCCCTCATCAGGTCCAAGGGCCGGCGAAACCAGAGGGTTTTCACCTACACGGACCATGACCGCTTCACAAGCGGTCTTCCCTCACACCAGTTGGTGGGGCTTTACCTCATGCACACAAGTTAAAATTCTTCCTATTCAAGGAGGTCGCCATCGAGAAAAGTATGTTTGTGTGTGCCACAGTTCTCTGTTTAAAGCTGCTGTTATTGTGGTGTTTGGCTTCATCTTGAAAGCAGCACAGCCAAGACTCTGTGATCACAGCCAAGTCGGCCCCCACCTTTCTTGCTGAACGGATGGCCACAGTCAGACACAGACGGCAGGAGAGACGCACCGTGTAGGTCTTCCAGTTCACACTCAGTTTCTCTCTGCAGATCAGTTGGGCCTCGAGCCCAACTGATCTTCATTGCCAAAACGCAAATGTCAATATTTGGATGGTCTCATGAGGCTACATAATGTACTATACAGAAAAAGCCACAAAAATAAACTGATCTGATTCTGAATACTGAATTTATTTAAATAATATTTAATTTGATTATATTCAAGTGTAAACCACTGTTATACATAAAAATCCATGAAATCATGGGCTTAGGGTAGCAATGGAAACAACAGAGGAAGAGGAATCCTGTCTGCTATTGGTGTTAGTCACAGTGTACGCTAAGGTCAGCTGGTGGGTTCATGCTGCTGTGGTCCACCGCAGGGACTGCAGTCTTCCCAGCAGGTCCAAGATGATCACGTGGGAGCCCTCGCCAGACTTTGTGAAGAGCAGTCATGCGGTTAACAACGCCATGCAGACCATGCACATCATGGCTGACCTGGGACCTCCCGGCAAGTGAGTGGGAAGAATGGGCGGGGGGGGGCTTGTGAAACCTTGGATGTGGTTTGTAGTACTTCCCTAAGTCATTTGGTCTGTGTTTATGATGACATCGTAGTTGGATGTACTGTATGTAGCTGCAGGGATATGTCTGGATGCTGTCAGATTGCAGACTTCAAAAAGGTCACAGCGTATCCAGTCCAGTGTTGAGACTACAACACTGTTGGCCTGTCTTGTAGTGTATCCTCTGTGTGCATGTGTTTCCTCAGACTGGGCCTGAAGGAGAATGAGTGTGTTCTGATGACCGTGAGGACGGACGGCAATGGGATAGTCATCCTGAAGCCGGATTTTAACAAAGGAAAGGATCCCTACAGGCAAGTCAATGACCTCCAAGTAAATACTTCCCAGTGTTCTTGTTTTTGTTTCATTTAGAAAAAAAAAAAAAAAAGGGATATGATGATGTTACTCTCACGCACACACATCCACTACACACACACACTACTCTCGTTGACTGTCATGTGACTGTCCGAAACGGACCTCCAGGATTGCTGCAGCTGCTCGCAGCTTTCTGGAGAACCGCTCACTTAACAACTACACACTCAGCGCTGCACTTCCTTGAGTTCGCGGCAATAAACCTGCCAAGTGTGAAGTCGATCGGATCAATGCTTGTGTTGAAAGCGGAGCTGAAATCAAGAAACAGGTTCCTGGCATAGATTCAAAATATAGTCCAGGTGATGGAGGATGAAGTGGAGGGCCATGTTGATGGCATTGTCTACAGACCTGTTGGCTCTGCAGGGGATCCAGGAGTGGGTTTGTTTTGGCTTTGAGGTGGGACAGCACAAGGCGCTCAAATGACTTCATTACCACAGAGGTGCGATGGGTCTCTAGTCATTAAGTCCTGTGATCCTTGGCTTTTTGGCGACAGGGATGACGGTGGACTTTTTAAAGCAGGCTGGTACATGGCATGTCTCCAGTGAGGTGTTGAAGAAGCCCGTGAACACTGGAGACGGCTGATTAGCACAGTGCTTCAGGGTGGAGGGAGAGACAGAGTCTGGTCCGGCTGCTTTGCAGGGGTTCTGTCTCTTGAACATTGTCATCCTGTCAGTGTCACTGTCTCTTATACTTGCAGAATGGAGACAAGTGGAGAGAAGAAGGAAGTATGGCGCCTCACCTTGGACAACGTGTCGACAGCGATGGCCGCGGAGGACAAGAAGAGAGAGCAACATATGTACAAGGATGTAAGTGCTCCTTACGTCAAGCTGAGACCAGCTTTAATAGAAACAAACACCGGGACGTTACGGCTGTACATAGCCACACCAACATGGTTTGGCTTTGACCAAGCACAGTGATGAAAATACCAGGGCCGTTATGACTGTGTACCTTGTACTCTCAACAGCTGTATTTGCGGCACAAAGACTACCTTAATAGCCTCGTTGGACAGGATTTTGAAATGGTGAGTCTCCAAAATGTACGTTCCAGATGGACATTTTCTGCTTTAGAAAGGAGATCTATGCAAGACATCAAAAATCGATTGCTAACATGTCAAATGATCAATTGTTTGTCTGTGCATGTATTGGCTGAAAACAAAAGCGTTGATGTAGTTCCTTGCTGTGCCCTCTAGCCACCACCAGGGGTCCTCCGTCTCATGGTGAATGGGGAGATCGGTGAGTAGAGGGCGACTTTGCACTGCTCTGCATTACCTTACCTTACCTTACCTGTGCTCGATCGGTGTTCTGCCCTCATTTCCCTCTCGTATCCCAGCTTCAGCAAAGGGCTTTGAATACGACAACCTGTACGTACACTTCTTCATGGAACTGCCCAATAGTAAGTCTGGTTTTCATGTATGTGTAATTATGTTCTAGTTTGGTGATTGTAAAATGCTGCCGAAAGACACAAATCTAACCACATGCAGGGAAAATGATCGCTCACCATATTTTTGGGGCATATCTATGAACACAACTTTATTAATACACACTACTACGGCAGAAATGGCACTGACCGGATTGTGCAGTCTTTTCATTTTTTGGTCTCTTCACGTTCATGTTAAACTCTACGTTTCTCCTCAGATTGGTCCACCTTGCCGTTTCAGGCACTTTCAGGGGTGACCCAGACTTGCCGAACCAAGACCTCGGGAAAGGTTTGTACCGTGTGAGGACTCTGACCCAATATGCAGAGTCTTGTGATGCCACAGGAGACCTTTTAACCCTTCAGGGTGTCCCCCCTGTCTGCAGGATAGCGTGGCTTTCTTCAGTTACCCGTTCAGTTTTGAGGCGTTCCACCTGAGGGAAAGTGAGAGTGAAGGTTCGTTCTCCATCACTCCGATGTGTGGTACTAGGTTGTTGTTGTGTTGAGTTGCTACTGATGGCATCTCTGCATGCTTGCTAGAATGCCTTCCCCAGTGGCCTGTGCTGTACTTCAAGGTGCTTTCACTGGACTTCTGGCAACGCTACCGGACCGAGGGCTATGGCTACCTGGTTTTCCCTGCAATGCCCGGTGAGCACAGTTGTCATCCTATGCATGGATGCTAATCCAATTGCTGGCAAATTGTAAAGGAAATTACAATGATTTTTATGTGTCAAATTATGTGTGACCAATTGTCGATATTCCAATGGCTTTTTCTGGTTCGATCCCTGAGCTCCACCTAGCTAAGTGTCGAGGTGTCCCTGAGCAAGACACCACCTAACCCTAACTGCTCCTGACGTGTTGGTTTGTTACCTTCCATGGTTGGCACCGCCATCGGTATATGAATGGGTGAATGTGAGGCAACTGTAAAGCGCTTTGGATAAAAGCGCTATATAAATGCAATCCATTTACCATTTAAAAGAGTTCTTATTGTATTAACTGTGTGTGCGCGTGCGTGCGTGCGTGTGTGTGTGTGTGTGTATGTCAGGTCGGCACGAAGTGACTTGCCACACGTGGCGCCCCCTGCAGGGGGGCACCGTGTCGGGGCTGAGGCGTTTCTTCATCGGGGGGTCTCCTGAGCTGGAGGAGCACAGCTATGTCAGGGTGCCGGGAACCTTCAAAGTAAGAGCGCACCTCTGGGGTGCCACTAAATATCTTATCTTATCCTACTAAATATCTTACCTATATTTTTCTTTTAGGCATCTTCACTGTACATTTATTATTCTATTGTTTTTATTCTTATGATGTTGGTATTTTTGAGCAACCTCTGGCAAAATAGTTTCACTTCAGAGTTCTATCTTAAGTTAGAGGTGAACAGAGGTGATTCACATGAACATTGGTTCACAATTCACATGAATCTCTCTCTCTCTCTGTTGTTGTTTTTAAGGGAGACCGACTGAGCCGTTTTGGTTTCTGTACTGAAACTGCAGGCAGTGTAGTGTTTAATCTACACTGTATCCAGCATGCCAGGTGAGTGATGGCGTGGTTGTGGCCGCTGACAATACATTTCATTTTGTTTTGCAGAAGACCCCGCCGATGACCAGAGTTAGGCAATATGTACAAAGTGTTTCATACATAAATAATGTACTGTTACTTGCATACACACAATTTTATAAGTACACACTGAACAAAAATTTTGATCGAACAACAGTACAATCTCTGTTTAAACTGGTAACTGATTAAATTGATGTTGGATTACTTTCCAGGGGATGTCATTTGCCCTTTTATTACCCATGTTATTTCTGGACTATCTCATGCATATTTGCTTCTTTCTATACTGCAGGGCATTCGTCGACGCCAGAGATCTGAGAAAGAAAAGGCAGAGTGTTCTGGACCAGTTGGGTGGCTTCAGCCAACAGGGAGCTGTCTACAACATCATGGGTATGAGACATGCGCACCACGTTTGTCCAAACTACCCGACACGTTTAGTTCCACCGCAAATGGTGTGTCTGCTTTGGTTATTATTTAGAATTGAAGTGCCAGCGCCACTCAAAATCATTGTGACGTTATTGTGGCAGTACCTCCTGCCACACAACACCTAAAGTGGCTTTTCTGGGGCTCCAGCGACCAATAGGACACAGGCGGCTGATGGTAAAGTGGTTCATTGCAGAGTATGAGGAGTGGCTTGCAGGCAGAGCAAATGGTCAGGGCTACACACACAATTATGTTGACGCACCAATTTGTCTTGCTTAGTATGACTTCCTCTGTATCTGTGCCACCTCAGCTATGTAAGGAATAAATCACCTGTTATAGTTTGTTTGGTGTTGTTTGAGCTTTTGTTCTTAATGTTGCATTTGTAGCGCATTGATTGGGAACTGTTAAAAGGCAGAGGTGTCCCGTTATGGACAGTGGCATAATATGCTACATTCTACTAGAAGTGTGCGTTTGTGTGTGTGTGTGTGTGTGTGTGTGTGTGTGTGTGTGGAAGAGATACAGAAGAATGCACACACACACACACACACACACACCCACACACACTGACTAGATCAGTCTGCCAGCCTACACTGTGGAGTGTACCAACTGGTAGGCTGATCTATTCATCATAGACATCATTGTGATGTCACTTCAACGTACGATGTCACAATGACAATTTTTGTCACATGGCAATTTTGAAAGGGCTTATAATGGCTAATCACACTCACTGCTGGTGGTACATTTGGCTTTGTTTGATTTATTTGGCTTTGTCAAGGGTGGATCCTCCTCCTCCTCCTCGCTCTGCATGACAAAGCCCGGGAAAGATGAGCACCCAGGGGTGATGCCAGGGTGTTGTCCCGGGGGAGCGGGATCAGGTCCGGGCTGGACGCTTGACATTTGTTGAAAGAGTGAAACAACAACATATCCCCATCGCTGAACGATCTTAAATCTTAATTTTCAATCGACGCTCACAGGTTTTGCTTGGTGGACGCTTCCGCGGACTCTTTGAACTCAAGTCAGCCCAACACTAACCTTTAGTTAGTGTTGTTTGGTTTTGGGCTTGGTCATGCAATAGATATGGATGACTTCACTATCACATGTTCAGAAGGAATAGTTATACCCTGTGAAGTAAAAATCCTGATTGTCATTTCTGACTCATGTTCACCGCAAACCCTTCTGCATGCACCGCCTTCCTCAAAAACAAAGACATGATAAGAAGAATTTAAAGAATACTGCATCTTACTTAAAGAATAGTATGAATACTTTTCACAACAATCATGGGGAATTATACAGGAAATTGGTAAATATCACCACCATGAATTCAAAATGCCATTCTAAACTGTCTGTCCGACGGTCATTATATTTAAGTATATTGAAATTATGGTTTTGGACAAAAACTAGTTTTAATTTCTCTCTGATGTGTAAAAAGACTGAAAGCATGCATAGACTCTGATCAACAAGAGTTAGCCGACACTTTGGGAGGACATATTTTATTTATAAGTGTTCACACGAGATCCACAAACACAATACATATTGAGCAATGATGAGTCAAATATTAGTAGCATTGTAAAATAATTGTTTCTTACTTTTAGATAGTATTTTGATTCACCACAGAAAGGTTTCTGTAATACTTCCATACTTTATCATTGTTTCACTGAATAGGCCAAACAAAAACAACATAGCATCCTTCAAACTCTAGATGCCAGTTAGGGTTGATCATTTTTTATAATAGCTCAGCATTTTCATCCAGTTCACCAAGAAGCAGCCAGAATAAAACCACTTGAAATCCAGCGCATCAAAATGTGAACAGTCCTACCACCTAGAAGCGTGCCACCGTCACTACATCCACCGCCACTACGCCCAGTCGCCGCCACGCCCAGCCGCTACGCCCAGCCGTTACGCCCACCTGCTATGCCCACTGTCGCTACGCCCAGCCGATATGTCCACCGTCGCTACGCCCAGCCGCTATGTTCACCTCTGCTACATCCACTGCCCAACCGCTCCGTCCAGCCGCTACGTCCACCACCGCTACACCGAGACGGTACGTTCACCTCCAATCGCCCAGCCGCTATGCCCAGCCGCTACGTCCAGTCACTACATCCAGCCGCTACACCCACCCGCTACGTCCAGCCGATATGTCCACCGTCACTACGTCCAGCTGGCGCTACGCCCACCCACTACGCCCAGCCGATATGTCCATCGTCGCTGCGCCCAGCCGATATGTTCACCTCCGTTATGTCTACAGCCCAGCTGCTACATCCAGCCGCTACGCCCACCTCCGCTACGTCCACCTCTACGCCCACTACCCGATACGTCCACCTCCACTACACCCAGCCGATATGTTCACCTCCGTTATGTCCACAGCCCAGCCGCTACGCCCACCTCCGCTACGTCCACCTCCGATACGCCCAGCCGCTACGCCCAGCCACTACGTCCACCTCCACTACACCCAGCCGCTATGTTCAACTCCGTTACATCCACAGCCCAGCTGCTACATCCAGCCGCTACACCCAGCCGCTACGCCACGGACTCTGACTGGAGCTGTGCACCGGTGTTGATGACGTCTCTGGGGAGGCTCTCCCTGGCCTCCTGCATACGTCTCCTGGCCCTCTGGAACGCCTCTGGGACACACCGCACACACACACAACACACACACACACACAACACACACACACACACACACACACACACACACACAACACACACACACAAAACACACACACACACACACACACACACACACACACACACACACACACACACACACACACACACACACAAACGCACACACTACGGTCTATATCTGCTGTCTTTATTAATAGATTAATACTCTCATCTTGTCTCCTCTCT
>PIJE02000240.1:424934-475600 GCA_002895965.2 Coryphaenoides rupestris | reverse complement strand
GCGGGCTTACATCGCGACACCACACTGCTGTCCAGACCCACAGAGAGTGGAAACTACACACACACACACACACACACACACACACACACACACACTTCTAGTAGAATGTAGCATATTATGCCACTGTCCATAACGGGAGACCTCTGCCTTTTAACAGTTCCCAATCAATGCGCTACAAATGCAACATTAAGAACAAAAGCTCAAACAACACCAAACAAACTAGTGGTGTGTGTGTGTGTGTGTGTGTGTGTGTGTGTGTGTGTGTGTGTGTGTGTGTGTGTGTGTGTGTGTGTGTGTGTGTGTGTGTGTGTGTGTGTGTGTGTGTGTGTGTGTGTGTGTGTGTGTGTGTGTGTGTGTGTGTGCCGTGCTGCGCGTGTGTCCCAGAGGCGTTCCAGAGGGCCAGGAGACGTATGCAGGAGGCCAGGGAGAGCCTCCCCAGAGACGTCATCAACACCGGTGCACAGCTCCAGTCAGAGTCCGTGGCGTAGCGGCTGGGTGTAGCGGCTGGATGTAGCAGCTGGGCTGTGGATGTAACGGAGTTGAACATAGCGGCTGGGTGTAGTGGAGGTGGACGTAGTGGCTGGGCGTAGCGGCTGGGCGTATCGGAGGTGGACGTAGCGGAGGTGGGCGTAGCGGCTGGATGTAGCAGCTGGGCTGTGGACATAACGGAGGTGAACATATCGGCTGGGTGTAGTGATATATTGCTGCCTCTCCTTCAACAAATGTACTCTTTGTAAGTCACTTTGGATAAAAGCGTCTGCCAAATGCTCTAAATGTAAATGTGTCAGCTAAACATTGTGTAGCTCATCCCGTCTGCAGCCCAAGATTCAGCAAGATGTAAGGATGCAGGAACCACCTGATTTGACCATCGTGAAATACTAAAATGTCATGTAGTCTGATCCTGGCATTAGTTAACATTGTCAGTTAGTTGACCACGAGCCATCATCACCGTGAACAATCACTTAACTAACTGATACTTGGGTATGGAGCGTTAATTTGACAGCTCTCTCTTTGACAGTTCTCTATCATTACTACTTCTCAATATTGCTTTGCAATATCACCTTTCATCATGTGCAATATGCATAATATGTGCAATGCTACTTTTTAATGTTACCTTGCAATATTACCTTACATCATCATGTGCAATACTATTTCTCATTACTACTACTCAATACCATTGCCAACTTGTGGCACAAGAATTTCCTTTGGGATGAATAAAGCTATCTTGTCTTATGCACAATGTGAAGATGTTGTCCTTGGAGAATTAGTTTCATTGTTTTGCTTGGAATCCCTTAGAAGTCACTTTGGACAGAATAAGTGTGCTGAGTAAAGCCACGGTGAAGCAGCAGTCGCCATAGCAACACCACAGCGGCGCAGACACTCACCTTCGTTGCGGACCTCATTGTAGAGGCGGGTGACGCGTTCCATCAGCTCCCACTTCTCACAGCAGCCCATGAAGTTGACGAAGTTGCGCGACAGGATCTCCTTCAGCTGGCGAACGCTCAGACCCTGGATGTCCTCCACGCGGCTCAGGTCGGACAGGGAGGCGGGCCGGCCCTCCGCTGGCGGGGCCTCCTCCGAGTCCCACGGCGGCTGGAGCAGGGAGACGGGAGGGGCAGCACACGGAGCACTGTTTAGCATTTACATTTAGGGCATTTGGCAGACGGTTTTATCCAAATCAACTTACAAAGTACATTTGTTGAAGGACAGCAATATATCGCTGTGGTACATAGAGATAAGAATAGAGCTGTTTTCGAGCATTCATAGTTACGAGGCTAATACCTGTTGTTACTGTTTACTTACCGGAATATTTATATACCTATATTTATATACCTATCTGCACATATCCCATACCTACTCCATTACACTGTATCTCTGTACATAAACATACTGTATATACCTAGTAGACTGTTCTATATTCTACATTCTATATCCTATTTAAACACCACACTGTATATTACTATGCACTTTACTGCCTCATTTGCACTCTGGTTAGATGCCAACTTCTTTTCGCTGTACTGTACTTGTGCTGTGCAATGACAATACATTTGAATCTAATCTAATCTAATACGAGTTTCATAATTGCTAGGTTGCTAGGATGCTATGCAATGCTAAGTACTATTAATAATGGCAAGATGTACACACACACACACGTTAGTGCTAGCGTTCGCAGAGGGAAGACGGGGGGGGGGGTCCAGGTGAAATCTGAACAGGTGGGTCTTGAGTCTCTCATTCCACCACTGCGGTTTAGCGTTCTTAATCGTTCTGAATCTCTCGTGACATTGTGATTTGTCACTGTGCAAAACGAGGTGGTTTTTCACCGTCTAAAACAGGCGGGAAGGGTCGTACGAGAGATGCACACAACAGTGATGGTGTACGCTAAATTGAATCTAGATTGCCTCGCGTTAGGTTATGTTGAATCCACAGGACACGATCGTAGCCGGACTTTCCAGCGTGTTTCCGGCGTGTCGCAGACAAAATCCCCCAAACCGGCATATGGTAGCACGTGTGGCGGGAACTGCCTTAGGTCAGGATCAAGAGGCTCGCTGACGCGTCGCAGACCAGTAGCAGGACCATGACCCTGTCCTGTAGTGTGAAACCCACAATGACTTCAGGACACAGATTACAAAACAGACAGTTGTGTAGTGTGTGCAGTACAGGGATCTGATGACTTTGAAGGTCACGTAGGGGGTATTAGTGTCTCGACAGAATCTCTTGCAGAAGCGATTCAAATCGTAATTGTAAACAGGGCCTATGTTTGTTTTGAGTTTGCTAACTTTGCTGCCTTCTAAACTAAAGGTTCACACAACTCCACGTTAGAGCAATCTTGGCGCCATTAGCTCAGGTGGTAAGAGCAGTTGTCTGGTAACCGGAAGGTTGCTGGTTCGATCCTCGGGCTCCGCCTAGCTAAGTGTCGAGGTGTCCCTGAGCAAGACTCCTAACCCTAACTGCTCCTGACATGTTGGTTGTTACCTTGCATGGTTGACACTGCCGTCGGTGTATGAATGGGTGAATGTGAGGCAACTGTAAAGTGCTTTGGATAAAAGAGCTGCGTAAATGCAATCCATTTACCATTTACCTTGAAACAGCCAAAGGTGAGTCCAAAAGTGAGTTTCTGAGTATGTCACCTGTATTCACTCACCCTCTGTCAACTAAATCAAGTCTAAACCTGTGATCTTTACCTCGTTATTCTCTTCAACGTCCTCTTCGTCCTCCCCTGTCTCCTCTTCCTCATCGTCTTCTTCATCATCTTCGTCGTCCTCCTCCTCAGCCTCCCTCACTTGGTCATCACCATCATCATCCTCAGCCTCCCTCACGTGGTCCTCACCGACCTCCGCGTCCTCCTCGGCCTCCCCTTCATCAGCATGGTCATCACCATCCTCCTCCTCCTCACCCTCACCATCATCATCATCACCCTCTTCTTCTTCGTCGTCCTCTTCCTCCTCCTCATCTTCATCATTATCATCTGAGGACTGTGGAGAAGTATCCTGGGTTTGGGGGTTGGTCCCGTGGCTAGCTGCGCTGGGGGCCGCGGGCGCACTAATGCTACTGCTCCGCTACTGCCCCCGCTACTGCTGGCCCCGCTGGCCCCGCCCCGCACCTGCTGGTCCAGGACCAGCTCCACCAGCTCCTCCTTCTCACGGCATCGGTCCGTGGGCACCTCGTGCAGGTGGAGGTAGTCGCGAAGCTCCCGCACCTGGAGGGAGGGGAGGGGGGGAGAAGCAGGACAATGGCGTCAGCGCCCTCTAGTGCTGTGGTGGTTCTCAAATGTCTAGTTCTAAACCAAAAGACTCACACGGTGAACCGATTATTGCGTCTCAATTATCCAATTAGTGCTGAATGATACAAAATGATATTGCAATTATTTTGACCAATATTACGATTGCAATATGATTCACTATTAGTGGGAGTGATCAATTTTGCATCATGATTTTCATTCTCACTGAATAAACCATGAACCAAAATTGATGATATGAAATCTGTGGGGGTCTGTACCCAACAAACTTTCTTAAACGTAGTGCTCAAAAATGTTTGTAGGCCAGGGCATCTCTGCAGCATGACAGTATCTAATTTATACTGGTGTAAACCATTCACATTTACACCTTTTACCCAAAATTGCAGCTAGCTCCTGCCATTTGGATATTGCACTTGACCGTATTAATTACAATGTCAATAATATTTGGATTGATTGTTCAGCCCTATAGATGCAATGATGACCAAGCTTACCCAATGACGACCCACCACAGGCGCAGTAGGTCGGGCATAAGGTCATGAGGCCTAACAACCTACCTTGAGCCGCATCAGCTGTGTGCGGTTGAAGAGGGTGCCGTGGAACTGCCGGCAGGTGCGGCAGAGGCGGGGGTGTCGCGGCTGGGGCTCCACCGAGCAGCGGCCGCAGAAGCTCTTCTTGCAATCCCCGCAGACATGCTGACACACAGAATCACAGAGGGTGAGGAGTCTGATGCATACGCCGTGAAACGTACGTGTATCAAAAACACACACACACACACACACACACACAACCCACAGCCCAAATCTTAGGCCGGTTGTCAATCAAGAAATCCACAAAAAAATCTACTTTATTTGTATAGCACTTTACACACAGCAGTTGATCCAAAGTGTTTCACAGTGCTCACAGAGGAAAACAAAAGCAAAAGAAGGAAACAGACACAACAGAAGAAAAGAAAGTTCAAAGTGATGATTAATAATAATAATAACAGATTAATAATACCTTCTGTGCGCGAGGTTCAAAGTGGCTACCACAAGCCTTACACAAATGTGTGGGACAGGTCAGGGAGGGACTGAAACCCAGATTTGTGCAGGCCTGTTGCCAGGAGGTGCCGTTCTTTTCCACCGTGACGGTGGGATTTAGAAGAGGCCAGGGACAACAACCAGACGCCCACACATCCCTGCCTGGAAAAAATAAGATAAGATAGAACTTTATTGATCCCGGAGGAAATTCCTGTGCCAGGTTGCATAGAATAGAATAGAATAGAATAGAATAGAATAGAATAAAACAAGAGAGAAATAAACAGTAGAATAATAAAAATAATATAACAGATTTACAAATGTACACACAGAGCCCTTCATCATATTGCGAAGGAAAAACTTCTACATTCATTACACAATACATTTTAGAAGCCAGTACCCTATAATACCCTGTAAAATCACCTGTTATTAATGGGTTGAATTGTGGAAGGTTTGTCAATATTATTTTGGATGTGCATTTAATGAGATGACCTAGTTACAAGACTCTAGCAGGAGCAAAATGTTATCCCAAGATGATGAACTAGGGCCTACTGGGGGGCTGTAGCACGACCAGACCACCTTTACATGTTTAAATAGGCCTAAGGCAGCACACTGGGTTTGGGATTTAAAAAGGCAACGCTAAACAAATAGTAGGTGCAGCAGTGGTCCGCATCCAGTGTAATAATCAGAGATACATACATTGATTCTTCACAAAAAAGAAACTGGATACCATCACCCTGGAGGACCGTCAGTATCGGGCCTCTGGGGTTCACACTGGATCACATCTGGATGCAGATGCTGGTGGCGCCCATTTAATAGCATTTAAAATGCATGAATCTGAAATCGTCAACAGTGCAACGTTCTTCTTTTTTTGTTTTTACATTGAATTCCTCTCATTTGGTGATGTGAGACCTCTGCATCGTTTCGACTGGAAGGCGAGTCGCGTCCTTTGGAACAGACCGGTGGTGATGCGCTATGACCTCACCTGCACGACTGGAAGCGTTTCCTTTTTGCAAACAATCATTCTAGGAAAATATATATATATTGATTGAATGGTAAAAGCAAATAAAACCTATTTGCATTGGTTATATCCAGTGTGCCGGTCTGTAACACGTCCGTCGACCGGTGTTTCCCACGCATCCCCGACCGATGGAGAAACGCGCTGGATGCTGACGGTTTCTCAGTGCGCTTGCGCGGAAGTACACTTTCCTTTACATTGACATTACATTCCGTTCTAGTGTGTATATATAGACAACATACACATTATTATGTAATCTGTATGTTTCATCCATTTTCTGATGCAATAGACCTAACTCGAACGATTCATGTCAAAAATGCAAATATATAATGTAAAATGTGAAATATATACCTCCTAGTTTGTTTGTCCACATTTCTCAATAGAAGGCCAAGCATACCACTTAAATATAACTGAACTAGCAGTTTATTAATGCTGACCATTTTGTTTGTTGTGATAGAAAGGGTTGCTACATTCAGTGAGATGGATGGGTAGTGTTATAGCCTCTATGCTTACCTGCTGACCCGGAGCCTACCACCAGGTGGGGGTGTTCCCTCATTCAACTATTCTTCTGCACAGGCTAAAGCCTGTGGCGCATTGGGCCAGCAGACACACTCAGCTCGTCACCATCTGTTCTGCCATTTTTACAAACTTTACAATAAACTGGACTTTACACCACAACCTGCCTGTGTCCTTGGAGGAGCCCTAAAGCCTAATGCCACGTTTGTGGCATTAGGCTTTTGGTTTGTTTGAATAAATGATGAATAAATGAGACATGTTTGATGACTTTACTTTATTCCATTGATTCACACAGCTCAACTCTGAGCGGTTGCATGTGGGGGTGTTGCGTGGGCTTATCCGCTGAATACACTTGTCTTGTGTCTCGCATACTTGTGGCCAGCACTGTTGTTTGTGGCTTCCTGTGCTTGATAAGTCTACGATTAGGTGTGAACTTGTTTTACTAGACAAGGGGGTGGGGGAGTGAGTGTGCTCTTTTGTAGTTCTTGACCATAGTTTCTTCTATTTAAACGAGCACAACATACGTAATACATCATCCAGATAATCATTTTACTAGGATTCTGTCTTGGTGTCACCAGGTCCATCCAGTCAATGGATTTCCTGTTGCTGTCATTTTAACATGAGGTGGGTTTTATGTACGGTAAGTCTGTCACAGCACCAGCATGGTCAATGTATGTTTACTTGACTAGTTGTGTCTATACTGGCGCACTGCCAGACCTAAACCCAACGGACCCATAGTTAATGTTATGAGCTCCACCTGGGTTTTCCTGCTGTGAAAAGGGATCTATCCCACAGCTACAGGCCAGCCTCCATCTCACTGCTACAGGCCAGCTCGTAATGCACTGCGGTTTCCACATGCTAATGCAAAATAATACTAATAATACACCAACACACAATACACAACAGCTTATCATTATAAAACCCCAGCACTAGAAATAATGTTTTGACCACTTTGACGGCCATGCATTGGACAGAGAATGACTCAATACATTATACCATTTCTGGTTACATTAACAAACACACATGTGCGATGAATACCATGTTCTGCTCATCCTGGTCATTTTGTCTTGAAAAGCACCCCTCCATCTGCTGGCGTTCACGTCAGCCAGCATCTTGTTTAGCATTCACATAGTCTGGTTCATCCTCTGGTCAAAAAGAAGAGTTACAACTGATTTGAGAAGTGTAAAAATGTAAAGTTAACGTAATATGATACCCCATTAAATGCCCTTAACTTACCTAAATTCTCAAAGTTTTTTAAGAACTCTGAGTTTTCATAATCATCATCTGTTCAAATGAAACAGCAGTTTAGATAAATGTATTCTGCCATCTTAATTGATACTCCACATCCATGAGGGTTTCCTTGAGGGTGAGTTTGATGGAAAATGAGGTAATGCAAATATTACTTTCGGATCAACATACCATCGTTGTTCGATAAAGGCGTCAAAACGTTTTCATAGTCACCTAAGAGAGAGAGAGAGAGAGAATAAGTACCTTTAAAAAACGATTGTGATGTCCCTCTCAACATAACTGCAATCACCTCTGCAGTCACGCTGCTAGAACAGAGAGACTAAAACAGAGTTTCTGTCTGTAGGCCATTAGGACTGTGAACTCTGACCTCACCAGAGCCCCCCTCCCATGCACACCATAACTTGATACTACATTTTTTATATTGCCTTGTTGTTGATATGCCTACGTGTTTATATGCCTTTTGTTGTTTATTTGCCTATTTGCCCATATTTCTCATTCCCAAAAAAAGATGCTCCTTTTGCTGTAAAGACTGTAAATGGTGTGGATACTCTTATTATTTCCCTTCAATTGTAATATTTGCATATGTATGTGACAATTAAACTTCTTGAATCTTGAATCTTGAATCAATCATTCTCACCAGATGATGCGCCTTTCATTTCATCAATGTTTCCGTACACTGCGGAAAGTGGTGCGCTGTACAAAGACAATGCAAATGTGACATCAATGACAGATGAAACATATTGTTTGAATTTGGCTGGACAATGTGTGATGTGTATGTAGTGACCATAGACATAGGGGATGACACACTTACACATATATAGGCTCAAAACTGTCTTTGTCTGCAAAACAATGAAGTTACAGTGTTACAGTTTACCATTAGCTTCTCCACAAAGCTTAATAATAAATAAATATGGTAATTACATTATATAGTATATACCTATTAATAATTGTGTCAAACTCTGTGTCAATCTGTTCCTTACTTACCACCAATGACAACTGTATAATCCCCATTTACACCTGTAATAGTAAATGTACAAATAATTACTTTTGTCGTACATTTCTTACAAAAAAATTCAAGTACAAAATATGTAATATATAAAGACATTATGTGAAATGGTTGAAGAAAGGATTAGCTTGTGAATATGAAAATGTTATCATCAAAAAACTAAATAAAGAAAGGTTACATACTGACAATCTTACCTTGAGAAATCTGTGAATGCCTCGCTATACATTCCCTTGAAAATTACAGACATAGGCCTATGTTAGAATGAGATTTGATATTTGAATTGCTGTACTTTCACAATCCTGCACCTTTACAATGTAGTGCAGTGTATAATGCAGCTGAGCTCATGTTGTATACATACTCTGGGTTCTGTGCTGTCATCTGATTGGGCTGTGTCACTAGAAAATAATAGATGACAAGTTCATTAATATAATCACAAAATGATACCAAACATGATACTAAAATATAACATATTTGATTTAATATATAATGTATAGTAGGATGCAATTGAGTAAAAACAATAAATGTACCTGTCTTTGACCGCGTGACAGCAAACCGGCTGCCTTCTCTCTGGCTGTTGGCAAAACAATATTTTTCAAGTTAATCTTGTACAAAATGCCTGTTTGAAATATTCTCATCATCCATCATCCATCTATCTTTGTGTCCTATATACTATAATACAAATTATTAATCTTATGCAACATAAACAAACTGACTATAATGACAAACTAAATATTTGAATCTTTGAATATAATAAACAACACACAACTTTCTCACAACAAATATCCAATTTTATGTTTGTAGTTAAAATGTGATGCATGCCACCGCTCGCGATCTGGAAATATGTGTAACCCATTTTCTGGTGTAAATGTCATAACAGAAAGACAAATAAGAAATGTTGATCACATTATTAAATAATGTAAAGACACGGAACAAAATGAATCATAATCGATCTCCAAGCTCCAGTTATAAATAAATACTCACAATGTCTGAGGGGCATATTCTGAGGCTTGCATCCTTCCTTGTATGATTTCTGCAAGAGAGAAGAGTGTTTTCTTTTTTTGTTTTTAATTATACTTTGATTTGACGATTTTATGTAATGCATTTTGTAAAACACTGTTTGCGATCGGTGCAATACAAATACAAATGCTAAATATGATTGTCACATGTGGCGTACAGATTTAAATCAATGAAACTCGCAAATTGATTAAAAAAAAAACCTATTGTAAAATGTTGAGAGAGTGAAGAAGTAAAAAACGTACTGGGTTTCTTTTTGCACCTGAGACAGAGAAGTCCTAGCATGCTGACTGAGGCCAGAGACACCAGCATCAGCACCACTCCCTCACTAATGCCTGTGATTGACATACCTAAAAAACAAAGAGTTCATCCAGTCAACGTTATGCATTCACTTCATATACAGTATCTGCCTGTGTAAAACTATATACTATACAATACATGTAGTATTGTTATACATTATTGGCTTTCTACCTCTGTGTTTTACCTTCCAATCACCATGTTTGCCCAGTAAGCCTTTTTTTCCCTTTTTTTTGTCTTAAAACCTGAAGTTTTAACACTTTTTAGCACTTTAATACATATTGTTTGAATGCATATTATATACAAGTTGTAGGTCTACATTAAATCCACACTTTCTGTTTGAATTTGTTTGTCGCACTGTTTACTTGTCTCACTGATCTGGACAACATGTCACAAGAAGGACTTTACTGCGCTTCAATCTTACAACTGTTTTACTTTCATTTCAGTGTTGAACTGGTGTGGAAGAAACAAAAAGGTATTCGTGAGATTGAAAATGTTAAATAAATAATATTAATAACGCAATGATAACTGACCTCAATAGGTGCCATGCAAAACGACGTAACATATTCTACATAAAGTAAACAAACAAACAAATCTTTCAAGTAAACAAGCTGTACTTCTGTATTATCTTGATATAGGTTGTCATACCTTACTGCGATCTTCACAGAAGTCTGTTCGGTTTCACACACAAAGGTAAATGCACATGACCTCTTAACACGTTTAACATGCTTCCTCTTTCCGAATATTGTCACCACATCCGTCCTCATGCTCTGCAACACCACAGAAACACACACGCTCACCAGTAAAGCCTCTCTTTTCTGTTCTATAATGTTCCATTATCTTTGTTTTCACTGATAAGTTCTATCATGAGAAATATGACATTCTCAGTGGATTTATGATTGGTGAAAAAAGGATTGTGCTGTGTGACTGGGCTGTTTTGAGTCTGTGGCTGTGGTGTTTCTGCGCCTTAGCTTTGGTGGGAAAGTGGTAGACTACAAAGAAAGGGGAAGAATCTAGAACTTGGGACTCCCACAATAAAGTGTGCTTACGAAAAAACTAAACTTTGTCGAGTTGTCGAATTTATTAATATTTGGTTGTAGTCATTCTGCCTGTTTTATTGGGATCAGACTTGTGCTTACATACTTGTGCTTAAAGATCCCATGCCATTAAAATCCCATTTTTCCTATTGTTTGTTAAATAACATAGGTCAGAATGAGTTGGTGACCTGTGGTACGTTTGAAATCTATGCAGTTTGTCTGCTGTATGCAATAGCCAATGAAAGGAAAAAGGCAGAAAAATTGAGCCAATCTGGATAAGCCGTCAGTGCTACGTAGCGTTGACAAATCATTATTCATGGCCCCGCCCACTTGGTTGGTTCGTAACCACCCACAGAAATGCAACCATTTCTGAGGGAGAAATGGTTGAATTTATTTTTGGAGAAATACCAAAACACTATGGAACCAGATGAGCGCTGTGTTCGCTGTGTTCGACACATTTGGAAGACGATGCTGTGCTGTGGCACGGTGAGCATGTTGACAGCTGCTTTGTCGTCCACAGCTGAACCAATCAGAGCAAAGTACATTTAAATATTGAATATTCATGAGAACAGCGATCCAATCAGAGCAAAGCTCATTAACACATTAAATATTCATGAGAAAAGCAGTCGTCTTTTCTACCAGGCCTTTCAGACATGCTAGAATAGCTTGAAATAAGCCATCCAAGACATTTCCAACACAAATAATGTTACAAACTCGATCAAAGGACATCAATGATTATAAAAAAATGAATGAAATAGGTGTGGCATGGGATCTTTAACACAAAATCACACAAGTTGTTCTTCTTGTACCTTCTTCTTGTACTTTATTAAATGATGCAGTGAGCTTCAGCCCACCAAGATATGAGGCTTTGGACTGTAGGTGGGCTACCCTTCACCAAACCAAATGTATTACTTAGACAGGACCCCACGCAAAGATGGGAGAAATGTATGACATAACTAAAAGACCTGAACCAGCCCATAATAACTGATCTTGTCCAAAAAACCCTAGCCCTAGCCCTAACCCTAACCCTGAAGATTGGTCTGATGTATCCCAGACCCCACCCAAAACCCCACCCGTCTCATCCTCCAGGCTGATGATGATGAAGCAATTCATCATCTGAACTGCTTGCAGAGGCAACAGAGCAGTGGGCAATGATATCATATCATCACAATATGCTCCAGAACTACACGTCTATACTTCTATACTATGCTATACTACCACACTTTGAATAACAGAATCTGGAAATCCACAACCGGATGCAAGGTATTTTGACCAATCACAATACAGTACTAAGCAATGCATGTCCTGTATTTTCCTGAACACCGTGTCGTGATTGGTCGAAATACCTAGAATCTGGTTTGGATTTCCTCAGAATTTAGTATGTAGTAGCTCTAGATATAGCTATAGACAGGAACAAAGCAGCGATTGGGATTTGAACACAGTTTTAATGTGGGGGCTGTGTGGCGGTTCCAATAGACTAGACAGTTCACTAGGGCTGTGGTTCACTCCTTTCTACTCCTGCTCCTTGTCCTCTCCGTGAGTGATTACGTAACACAGGTTCGTGTAGTCCAGGTTGCCGGCCACATCCAGGGGGAAGTTGGTGAACATCTGGTTCACCTGGAACACAAAAACAGTGTGAGCTCAGGTCTTCTGATTGGCTACTCGTGTGTATATATTGATTTGTTGATCAAATTGAATATACTTTATACATGCATAATATAGCACATTAATT
Organism: Coryphaenoides rupestris; assembly: GCA_002895965.2. Classification (NCBI taxonomy): domain Eukaryota; kingdom Metazoa; phylum Chordata; class Actinopteri; order Gadiformes; family Macrouridae; genus Coryphaenoides; species Coryphaenoides rupestris. The sequence goes on along the minus strand of PIJE02000240.1, from coordinate 462,983 downwards.
GGTTGACTTTGGGATGAAAATCTATTGTGTTTTTGAGTCAGGGCTGTAGAACTAGAGTCCGGCCCCAGTATCTCGTCCGCTCTTGATATCCATTTTTTATGATCTCAGTCTCGCCTTGGAGTGAATTTGACTCTGACTGATAAATTGGTCTCGGATAAATCGGCCTCAGAAGGTCTCAGTAGACTCATATACATATTGTTTTTACTACCATTATAACTTCCATCCAATTCTTGTTAAGTTATGGTGCAACGTGCAATGTTATGAACATAAACAAGCTACATACAATGGATTTTGTCCGCAATAGACACAATTGAATGGTTGGGAGTTGTGTTATGTTATCCAAACTTAATACATGTCTTAATACATATTTTATTCACATATATTGATCACTCTGTTTATATCACCCAAAGTCTGAGCTCTCAGTGATCCATTTACCCACGCATAACCTTTCTGCTCATCCAGTCGCCTCTTCGTGTGAATGCACCAGATAACTGACGGCCCACCCACACACACACCCACACACACTCTCTCTCTCTCTCTCTCTCTCTCTCTCTCTCTCTCTCTCTCTCTCTCTCTCTCTCTCTCTCTCTCTCCGAGTATCTGCATGAATCAAGCCTGTGTAACAGCCTATAATCGATCAAGCTCATGTCCAAGCCTATATGAATCAGGTCTATGTATCATCCTTATTGCTAAGAGCCTGAGTCTAATTCATATTTTCATGTGACCTTCAGTGCTCAGAACACGCTGCATATTAAATTGTTACCCAATTTATATTTGCTGATTAAATCACCTGGTTAAATTCCCCTTTATTTATTCCGGGAACTTTGTGAATAGCCACATGCTTTTCTGATCACACCACGGGCGTCATCATGATGACTCAATTCTCCAATGATTAGATCTGGAACTCAACTGAGATGGTCTTGGTTACAGCCCTTGACTGACTAGAGAATGTCAGTAACTGCATTTATTCGTTGATCATTATGATTAACAAAAACACACACATTTGATCTCCTTATTCTTTTACAATCTTGCAATTGATCTTTAAATTGTTGGTTAATTTGTCATTGTTCATTCAGTCATTGTTGACGAATTGCTTCATTCATTATTGACTAGTTGACATGTTCCATGCTTTGTTTTGTGAACTAATTAGTGTAAATTGGAAAGGGAGTGAATGGGTTATAATATAATGCTTGCATTACAAGTTGTATTATTAAGGGTGTACAATGAGTTAGGTGATGAATGGGTACGTATACTATATATGTGAGCTAATTATAATACTCCTGCTACATGGTATTACCTCTTCCTCCGTAAACTTGTCCGCCTGAGACATGAGGCAGTATTTGATGCTGAAAATGACAACGTTGTGTTAGATTTAGGTTTACATTCTCTTTAGTTCTTTGTTTGTGTGTTAAAATACACCATATAGAACAGACATTAGCTACCATCTGTCACAGCTAACAAACAGGATTGGATAAATGTGACCAAAAATGAAAAGTTGAATTTTACTCATTGCCAGTTTACTCATTCATATTATCAGATAATGGACACCCACACATGTTTTAATTGTGTGTCTGTGTATATTTATCTATAATCAACAGAAGATATAAATGTAGAGTATCATTTAAAAACACCCCTGACTACATGGCTGATTGGATAGTAGTATAGTTGGTTGAAAGGTGGAAAGTAGGTGTTTGTATTTAGATCACGCTTACTCCTCGCCCCGCAGGACACCCTTCCCCTCTTGGTCAAATATCTTGAAGGCGTTGAGAATGGTTTCCTCTGGGTCTGTACCTAAACGTTGGGGGCGGTTCAATGGTGCACATTTATGCTCTGCAAGCATTCTCCGTGAAATGTGAAGTATGTATAGCATATAATACCTAAACATGTCACCTCTTTGCAGAATGCACCTCCATAAAAGTATCCATAATAACAAAACATTAATGTATTTACAATTTCTCCGGTGTCGCATTCGATGTGCTAAGGTCTGTGAAGAATCTCTCTCTCTCTCTCTCTCTCTCTCTCTCTCCCTCTCTCTCTCTCTCTCTTTCTCCCTCTCTCCCTCTCCCTCCCTCTCCCCCCCCCCCATGTAAAGGACCTACCTTTTAGCTTCTCACCAAACATAGCCAGGAAGATGGTGAAGTTGATGGGACCAGGAGCCTCCTTCATCATCTCGTCCAGCTCTTCATTGCCAACGTTGAGGCGGCCTGCGCCAAATAAACAACACACATAAACAATAGAGAGGCCGACGTTAGCTGGCAGTGTAAACTCAGTGTGGCTCAAAGAAACTTGAATGATGGTGTTTGACTTTGACTTTTCGTATGTGTTTTCATATGTATGGGTACAGTAGGCTTATCTGTCTCAGTCATTTTTTAAACAAATGACATGTTTCTTGATGTGGAAAATTCTATTTCCATCAGACAAACCCCGTCAGGAATATTACCTGGAGTTACAGATTGAAGGATAAACTTTTTAAAATTAAACTAAATGTTCCTAAATGTTGTTGATCTGTTGATCTGTCCACATCCAAGCATCGCCCCCAATACAAACCAAAGACCATTGCTGTGCTCCCAGAGAGAACAGTGGGCCAATCAAATGAGTGGGCGTGCTTGTGTTCCCAGAATGCCCTGCTGGAGCTGCTGTCCTACCATATTGGATGTGGAGCCTCTTGGCTGTGATACAGGCTCAGTGAAGGTTTCATTGGATGGTGTGTGCCCGGCCTCTCTCTGTGTGTGTGTGTGTGCGTGCGTGCGTGTGTGTGTGCGCGCGCGCGCGCGCGCGTGCGTGTGTGTGTTGACTCACCTAAAGCAGAGTACGTGTCCCTCAAGTCGTTCTTGTCAATGAAGCCGTCTCTGTTCTGGTCCATAATTGTGAAAGCCTGAGGAAAATACATATAGTTAACGCAATATTGATCATTTGGTGGATGCTTTAATCGAAAGTGCATATTACAGAAAGTGTTTCTCCTTACAAAGGAGTCCATATTTTGTACTCTTTTAGTTCACTTTCAGGTGATAATAATGTTGTCATCGATAGGTATCCTCAAATCTATATGATGCATTCTTATACAGTAATTCAGCTGAACATACGGTTTATTGAATCAAACTACATAATGTTTTAACAACAACAACAACCACCACCAAACAACAAATACCCAAATCCAAGGTTACCTACCTCCTTGAACTCCTGAATCTGGGACTGTTCAAACATGCTGAACACATTGGAGCCAGCCTCTCCTGTCTTCTTCTTAGCCTTCTTGGGTGCCTTATAGGATAAAACGCAAGAGTTTATTGTTTATTTAACTTTGTTTTGCCTTCGTGACAACACGCCAATATCTGGAGGATGCAAAGGACTTAGAGGACGCATTCAATTTCAGAGAATACAATACAAGAGCTGATAGAATAAGATCAGACAGCGTTTGGTGAAATAAAACCGATTCTCACCATGGTGAAGAGCTTCTCAGTATGTCTCTGCACACACACACAGACAAACGACACACACAACAACGCTTGAGGACAATCAAAAGTGGTGCATTGCCGTTTTATAGCGACACAGTTGGCTCCACTGTCCCACCTGCGCTAAGTTTAGACAATAGGGGGGTGGACTATTGTCTGCAACATTCCAGCCATATAGAGATTTAGCACTTGTCTGTCCGAGGCCACGGCCCCCCCCCCCCCCCCACTCCCCGCCCCATGCGCTCATAAAAGCATCCTATTGTTATATACTGAGTTGGCACAGGGCAGGCGGCAGGTGCCTTCCATGGCCTTTTTTGTGTGGCGGCGTGTCTCTTTGATGGCGCAGTCTCGCAGAGAGAGCCACGAGGTCAGGCCCAGTACCCCAACTCCCCCCCCTCTCCCCCCGGGGTAGCTACAACTCCAGTGTGTTCTACGAGTCAATCCTCTGCTATGGTTGGGCTAAGATCTCTCTAAGCTCCAGCAACGGACCACCTGGGGGGTTCGGGGATTTACCAAATGACCAAATGACCACCGTATTGATAGCCATGTGTGATCTGCCAAGTGGTCCCGAGGGAGAGACATGTGGTCGGGGGAGAAGCATTTAGAAAGTCAAAGCTCAAAAACACTTCAGATACATGATGATGCACGATGCTCCACATCACGTGCAATTCTAGACGAACATTTCAAAGTGCATTCTTTTTTAACCATTATTATTTTATGTTTGTCATGCCTAAGACTAAAACCGTTCTGATTATATTAATATATTGGTTTATGTGTGAGAGGGGATGGTGTTGGCACATATAAACAGGTGGTGGAACTAGGAAGGAAAACACATTGAATTCAACGCAAGGACATTTGCATGGAATTTAAATGACAATTCAAACTCAAATTCAACGCCCCGCCTTTCCTACAGTTGGACCAGTCAGTGCAGTAGCAGTTTGATGGGAAACAGGTGACAAATTGTCATGCTTGTCAGAGATTCTTTTCCCCAGTTAGACAACCTTGGACAGAGTCATGTTTGGTCACATAGCAGTGTCCTTAACAAGTGTCCACTGCACATGTATCACATTTTATTTTAGTATTTTTTGAGGGAGAGGCGGGCCTTATATGTATGCATTGGGCATTCATATTTCTGTGTGTGTGCGTGCGTGCGTGCGTGTGTGTGTTTGTGTGTGTATGCATGTGGGTGTGTAATAAGTCAGTGTAACATAGACAACCTTGTATGACTTTGATAGCTCAGATATCTATTGTTCTGCCAGCAGTGTGACACACAGACACATACACACACACACACACACACACACACACACACACACACACACACACACACATCCACACCCTCTCAGCACCACAAAGCTCTTTCAATCTTTTTTACAAGAATCTACTGCCTACTCTCCTGTGTGTGTGTGTGTGGTGTGTGTGTGTGTGTGTGTGTGTGTGTGTGTGTGTGTGTAAATCGTGTGCAGAATGTGGAGTGTGCGTTTTCTCTGATTTCATAGTCAAATTGAACATGGGCTTGATGCGTTGTTGACTGGTTATTTAATGTTGTCAAAATAAGGTTGAGTGTATTATATTCAACCTACTTTTGACCATTTTCTCGGTCGACTTGAGCATGTGTATGGCAACCAGTAGAGGGCGCTGCAGTCTCAGTCTACAGAGGAGAAGGCTGGGAGGCTCAGGAGGCTCCACATAAGACTGTATTAAAGCGGTATATTTGACGACTGAACTTTCAGGCGATATTGTAAGAGACAAACAAGTAAGTACACTTTAACTCCAACCAAACGCGAAATACTCCCCAGTGGCAACCGCCGCTGAGGACTTTTTAAATGTTATTTCGCTAATTAAAAGCTAATATGTCAAATTTCACTTGCAGGCATCTTTAGAAATCTCCCGAGAGGGTGTTCTTCGATTACAGACGATAAGCAGCGCGGTGGGTGCTGGCGGTGGGATTAGGATCCTAATTGGGGTCCCGGAAGACCTCGCCTACTAAAAGACGCACAGACACACACACGTACGCACGCACGCACACACGCACACACACACAGAGGTATATTGCTTTTTTCAAATTCATTATTTCATATTTTCTGGATTAGGGTAATGTATTAATTTCTAAAATATGCCTAATTAATGAGTGCCTCTTTATACTGTCCGATCGATTGAGTCCCAATCAATGAATTGCTCAAATACTCATTAGCGTCCACGTCCTTCATAATCAAGGCTCTTTGTTAGACCAAATGATCTTCTTGATTTCAAGAGTGAATCTATTTCAAACGTGTTCTCAGACATAACAGAAGCTGGTATCTGGTGGACCAGAGCAGGACTTTTAATGTGGAGGTAATGGGTAATGTGATTGTTCAAGTCTGTCTCCCCCCTCCTCTTAAAAAAACAACAACTATTGTGCATACGTCTATTTTCTCGCACGGTACGAAACTATAATATTTTTGTAGCCATTTTTGGTAGGCTATATACCTATGTAATTGAACAAGATAACCACGCATGCTCGCCATGTTATGTGTGTTCTGTTGGTCACATTTGTTTCTTAACAGTTGTGTTGCGGTGCATGGGTCGTCTTCACATTTAACATATTGAACTTCATTTATTTTATCTCTGCACTCTCCAGAGAGGCTATGATTGAGTCCGATACTTAATCTCAGTCGACTCTCGTCAATCGCATTATTTCAATGTAGCCTAAATAAAAATAAAAATAAAAAACCATCTCCGCATTTGGACTGAATGTAGCCTACAGACCTCCTCCTATAGTGTGGAGAATACTTCATATGGGGGATGTGTAGTGTCCGCCGTGACCTCCGGGGGCGCTGTTTCTCCAAGTTCAAGCTTAAAGTCAAGTGCGTTTAGCAGATCCCCCCCCCCCACCCCGGACACACACACACACACGGCAGCCTTGACATATTGTCCTGTCGTCGTGTTTTACTTAAAAAAAAATACGAAAATACGAATGACACACATCCACACATTGTAATTGCATACATATCTGTTAACGCTCGTAAAGGGCAAACCTCGAGGGAAATGTAATCCATATGTAGGGTGCTATATGGACATAAACCAGCCACGACATTACCTTTACGAGGATGCGATAGGATGTCGCTTTTTTTCCAAAAGTCATGGTTGAAGTGCCAAGATTATGCCAAGGCTAATGAATTTTTGTCAGTTTGTATATTCGATTACTTTTTTCCCCCGACGATTGTCATGAGCGGACACTCGTAAAAAAAGGTGTATGATACACAAAAACAGATCATGGAAAACACGGTATAGGGGAATAACCCCAGTAGTCTATAAATAGTTAATCAAGACTCGGTGAGTCTATAGGAATAAAAGACGGCATTCGCTTCCAAATAGATTTGCAGATCATATCTAAATTTAAGTAGAAATACCCACCATGTTTATATTTTGGCAATATGGGGTCTATAATGAAGCACCGTTTACTGATGCATGATTATCTGGAGATAGGGCTAATGCGAAAAGGCCTATTAATTAATCCAAAATGAGAAAAACGTAGTTTTTTGTAAACTCCTCCAACCTCGCATACTAACTATATATATATATATATTTTACATTTCAACGTGTACAGTCCATCCCGAGTTTTCACTGATGTATAATTGCCGTGAACCCCTGTTCATTATTTCATGGCTGGCTCCCATTCAATATCACAGGTTGACGTTCAATAACTCCATTCCGCGCCGCTGTCCAATAAGCGGTCGTGCTGTTCAATCGCTCCGCTCCGTGTTTTGCGTCCCGCTCCCCCTCCTGCTGCTGCTGGCTCCCAGCCCCTCGCGCTCTATCAGCCGCTCACTCCGTCTCAATATGTCTCAAGATGGCGGCCAATGCGGGATCGATGTTTCAATATTGGAAGCGCTTTGATTTACAGCAGTTGCAGGTCAGACATTTTTTTCTTTAAAGTTCCTACACTGTTTTGAAAGGCGACATGCGGGGAAAAGCCGCTGTCGGGTTTCGACGTCCCCCCCTCCCGTGCTCCTCTTTCCCGGCGTGTGTGTGTGCGTGTGTGTGTGTGTGTGTGTGTGTGTGTAGCGCTGTCTCGGAGCTCCACTACTCTCCCATTGATTAAAGCGCCGCTCTCGCTCTGATCGGAAATTGATCCTCTTTGTTCAATTTCCCATCGATCGGACGTCATGGCCGCGGCGGGGAAGCGGTCACCATGGCAATGTGTGCGCCGGGGCCACGGGAGAGACGTGCCGGAGGTTGCGACGTGACGGTGAAGTCGCAACTTTGCGCCTGGAGTGTTTTAGAGGCGGTGTTGGTGTGTTTGTTGGAGAGGTTTAGTCCAAGTGCGCCCGCGGGCTGCTGGGATGGAGCCGGTGTGGCGCCGTGTGCTGCTCGCTCTCTGCGTTGCCGTAACTTCACGTCTAATAATAGGCTTGGTGTTGTTGTTGTTGTTGTTGTTGTTGTGTGCTGTGAGTTTTGGGGATTTGTATATTTAAATTAAACACGGCGTGTGTGTGACATCCACTAAATGCTGAATGTGCATTAATAGGAAATCCGATGGTCAGACCACTCAGGTGGGCTAATTCTTCTGAAGGAATTTTTTTTTTTTTTTTTAATTAACATTGCAAGTACTATCCGTTATTTACATATAGTACTGAGTCGCCAGAGTAAAGCTGTGTTTTATTGTCTCTGCTGCCTGTTTTACGGACGTCGCTGTCGCATGTTGTTCCCTATAAAGTTAAACATTTCCACACGCCTGGGTTAGTTTTGTCATTATCATATTTAGATTGGACTCCAAGGTAAGTTTAGACTACTAACTCGTCATTCGCCTCATGTTTGATGTGATAAGTATTGTTTAATACAGGCCTGTCTCGTATTTATTTTCATAACCCGAAGCCAAGAACTTTTTAGAAGTCAGGTTATTGCGTTGATGTCTCTTTTCCAACGCGAAGAAAAAAAGAGCCGCAATTGAGTACAATAAGTAGAAGGTTTATTAAATCGTAAATAGACCTTAGTAACATATTTGACTTGGATCCTGAATCGATCTGGGTTATTATGAGTGCATGTCTACTGTTGAAACAAAGTCTGACAAGACGTGCAGTGAAGTTGAGTTGACCAGCTGAATACATGCATGTTTTTCTTTGTGTATAAAGTAGGCTAAGCTTATTTGCCGAATTTACCTTAGTTACACAATTGCATGTTTTTATTTTATTTATAGTGTTATGCAAATATTGTTATGTAGCGTAATTGAAACTTTTTTTGTCGTATTAAAGAAAGTATTTAAGAAAAAAAAAAAACGACCTTCCTCCAAACTTGAAAGCAGCCACTACAAGGTGGCACATTAATACTGGATGCATTTGGCCAAATGTGCCTTCAGCATGCATGCGGACATTACACTATTGCACAGTATTTAGGCCTCCATCGTCTGCCAAATGCCCTAAATGTGAATGTAATGTCCAGTCCTTTAACAAGACACTGCACTACTGATCGCTGCCTTCTTCTTACAGTTGATAATGTCAAATCATAGTGGGCAGGCTTTTTTGTTGTTGTTGCTTGGGCGATTGTTTCTTTTTCTTTTTTTCCTTGCAAATTGATGATAGCACAGAGGGTGGTGGGCCGATAAGGGGCTGCTTTAATGGCATTTCAGCACTGTGGAATGGTCGCAGGTGCCTTACTCAGCAGATGGCCAACTATGTTTACTCTATCTTGTGCCTGTAAAAGGTTCCCCCGGAGGATGCAATGGCCTACATTTCTAAACTTGTACAAGACTTTATCAAGCCCCCTGTGGTGTAGAGGAAAAAAAAGCCTGCGCAAATTGGGGTTTTGTAGAACAAATTAGGCTGGGCTAGCTGCATGCTATGGCTTTATCAACTATGCTATGATATCCAATATCAACAACTATAATACACTGTTATTACTATACTTTTATCTTATTACTATTGTATACTTTATACCATCTGTCTTTTATCTATCTTTTTAAAACACTGATGCTATGCCTTCCACTGCCTTCCTTTGCCCCGCAGTCCCCCTCGCTACAGTGGACCCAAAACCCTTGACAACACATACATGGCTTCACATAAAGTATGCATTTAGGTGGGCCTGAGCGTTGCATTAATCATGCAGACGCCCATCAGATGGTATTACTCAGAGAGAGATGCACAGCACCAGTGATGGGGCACGGCTGGTCGCTGAGGAGTTTAGTCCAGGTAGCGGTCTTTCTCTGTGCGACTCCTTTGCCAAAACTCATCATAACCATGAATGACCATTAGTTCAGTGGCCGTTTTAATATGTCACTTACAGACAACTGCAACTGTGGCAGACAAGCATGACCACCTCTCTGGCTTGGGCACTGCAGAGCCATATTTGTGCATCATCCCAATTCATGCGCTGGTAGATAAAATGCCTGTGCCTGCTTGTTCTCTGAATGTTGAAAAGAGCCTCCAAATATGATGGAATCTCTCCTTAAAATATTCCTCGGAATTCCAGCCTGCGTTGGTAAATGTGTGTCATTGGACTTTAAAGTCGGATGCACAGTGGCGACTACATTAGTGCATGTCATTCAGAGTAGCGCGCTTCATATCAGCACACTTTTATCTTCTTCTCAGTCTGTGTGTAATGCTGAGAACTAGACTTGACTCATCCTCATCCACCACTCTTCCACCAATGAATCACCAGTTGTCTAAATCAATGGACGCTGGATTTACCAGCAGCACACATATTGTTGTAAGATGTAATATGTATTGTTTCCAATGGGTGAAGAAGACCCAACATGCGCCCACGATGCGGAGACATTTCTTCCCTGCTGCCGCCCGCAAATTCCAGAAATCATCACAATGTAATCAAAAGTTGATTTGAGTTTTGGAAAATCAGCCAGGGTTTAATTAAAGAAAAGACTTCATTTCCCACGGGCTCCGTGCCTCTAGTCGCAAAGCGCTACTCTTGACTCTTGGGACCGACAGCACTGTTTGAGAACAAACCTCTCCACTTTCTTTTCTACCGTGCCCCCCCCCCCCCTTCCAATCCCTCCCCTGCCCCACTCCCCCCCTACCCCCACTCCCCCCCTACCCCCCCCCCCCCCCCCCATCTCCCATTAGCACTTTAGTTTGCCTATGCTCCTTGTGTTTCCCTCGTGGCCTTTAACTGTTTTAAAATGCACGCCACCTGGGTTGATTTAGTGTCGTTGGAGGGACTCCAGACTGCAGGTGAGATGCTGTTCTTTCGCGGTGTGTGTGTGTGTGTGCAGGCGTGTGCATTTGCAAGCGTGCATGAGTGCATGCACACGGGTGTGTGTGTGTGGGGTCCTAGCTGGTGCACATGTGTAGCATGTTAAAGGGTAGAGAGACTACAGAAGGAATTGTTGTCGTTTCCAGCCGTGCCTTTGAGAGTTGAGATGCCACCTACTGCTCTAAATGTGCACCGGTTTGGTTTGTCGTTGACAGCTGTCAACAGTTGGAACTATTGTTCCACACTAGAGAAACAGTTTTAGAAGTGGTTGCCATAGTTGGGGGCGGGGGGAACATCAATGGAAGATGCACAATATGTGCAATATGTAACACATTCACGTCACCAGAGTTGCCTCCAGTCCACTTGTCAGACAAATGTACTTATTGGTATGTCGCTTGGGTTAAAAGCGTCTGCCAAATGGCCCTAAATGTAATTTGGATAGAAAATGAATGCAATGACACTGTTACAATATACAGTCTGTATATGTATGTATATGTATATAATATATATATATATATATATACACACACAGACACAAGGCTATATGAGTAATAATAGTATATTATCCAATCATTCACCCCCGAAATACCCCACACACACACACACACACACACACACACACACCACACACACACACACACACACACACACACACACACACACACACACACACACACACACACACACACACACCACACACACACACACACGGGGAGACACACAGAGCAATATCTGTGCCACCTTCTGAAGCTCAACCAGCTTGTTTAAACAAGGCTCTAAACAAGAGGAAAAGTTTGCAAGTTCTCATCAAAGTGCAGTCGGCTTGCTTTGTTTCCATCACCCTGGGATTTAGTAAGTGTGTTGGAAGGCTTGGTTTGATATTTATGTCTAACAATTGGACGACCCGATTATCTGCTCTCGGTGCAGTTGAACACTGACATTCACTGCTTGACATAGAAAACCTAAAAGTAACTCGTCTCAGAATGACGAAGGCAACTAAAGCAAGACTCCTGGAACCAAGGGTCCAAAATGCACTTCTTGGAGTTGTCTTTGTGTCTGCCTGAGTGGATCTACCAGCCAAGCAATGTTTTTTAATATGTAACCATGTTGTTTTCCCTCCCCTGCTGCCAAATGGTCAAATCTATCTGCCATTGGCTGGTGGCAGGTGTTAATTCTGGACCCTGCTCGAAGGCATTGCTCTAAAGGTTTTGATGCCTGCTCCACCACTGGGTTTGGTTTCTAAGTGATTGTTTTGTCTATATGGTAGCCTAGCTCTAAACAGGGTTCTCTAACATATCATAGGCCCATGTACGTTACACATTCGCTTTAGCAAGAAGCTAATTCTCTGGGCCGGGAAGCAGCAGAGAAAAGGCATCTCCCTGATTAGGAGGAGTTTAGACATTTCAAGAGTCACCTCTTCAATCTGGGGGGTGGGCCCCCTCCCTCCCTCCCTCTTTGAAGTGTGTGTGTGTGTGGGTGTGTGTGTGTGGTGTGTGTGGGGGGGTGTGTGTGTGTGTGTGTGTGCACGCGCGCACTAAGGACAGGGCATACATGACATCAGATAATCCCACCCCCACCCTCCCGTTTCCTGTACTCCTTCACCTTCCTCCTCCCTCCCTCCTCTCTCTCTCTCTCTCTCTCTCTCTCTCTCTCCCTCTCTCTCGCCTCACTGTAGTTTTACAAGGATCCCTGACGCCAAATAAATAATTAGCCAGGAATGTGCTGTCTGTTTTCTTTTTTTAATCGGAGGGGGGAGGGGGCGGGGCATCTTGCGCTCTGGATGAGAGAGAGAGAGAGAGAGAGACCGACCTTAGCACATCGAATGCGACACCTAAACTTCAGTGTTTTTGCAATGTCGCGCTGTGGATCATGCCAGCATGTTCACGGATTGTTGATAATCTTGCCACCACCATACTAGATACATTTGTAGCCTCCTCCTCCACCTTTTACCAACCATCTCGTGGGAAACGCTGCTCAACATAACCATTACCGTCTTAAAACATTTGCCTTTTTTTGGGAATTGAACCAACAATCGTTGCCATATTAAAGCCTCAACTTTAACATTAACAAACAGCGTCGGTAGATTATTTCCAAGTATTTTTGGCAGAGCCCTCTGCGATGACATCACACATACAGACACACACAGCCACAGTGTGATTGACTGAGGCAGTTGTAGGCCCAGAGCGATCATACTAATGTTGGTCTCCAGGGGGGGGGGCCCTATTGGAAACATTGGGAAAGCTTTCCTCTATGGTGCCTCTTTACAGGCTTTCTCTGTGGAATGAGCATGCCAGAGAGAGAGAGGTGTGCGGGCTGGGTGGATGGTGTGGAAGCAACAGAGCACATGAATTGGGGAGCACAGGTTGAGGCACGTCTCCCCCAGGTTGTTGTTGTTGTTGTTGTTGTTGTTGCAGTTGCAGACAGGGTAAGGTGCACTGTTTCACATTTAGCACAGGGGACATGGTTCACAACGTGCGCCTTCATCCACGGCGCGCTGGAATTCAATGGGCCTCACGCGTGAGCCAAGATGAACAGCATTAGCATCTGTGTTGGAAAGTGTAGGATCAATGCAGCAGAGAGAACATCAACAATTTCAAAACTATTTTTAAAAAATTGGGTGGAAGCGCTTAGTTACTGGAAAATATTTTCTGCTTACTCTTTTAAGCAGTCAAGTATTTCTTGACCTTGACTGAACAAAAGCTGCACCGACAGCCAAATATCTTAAGTCATTTGTGGTCCCGTTGTGGAAACCAGCTGATCTAGCTAGTTGTCCAGACTAATTCATTTTTTTTTTGGTATTTTTTTGTTTTCATGACTTTTTTTCTATGTCACTTTTGCTTGGTGCTGTGAAAACGTAGAAAAAGGAACGAGGCAGGGATTCCAGCCGTCACACACAAGACAACAATAGCAGCCGCTCCAGGCAGGTACATTCTAGTGTTACAAAGTAGATGCGAGTCAGGCTATTACCCTGGCAACCTTGATAGTAAGACTAACCACAATTAAAAAACAAAAAAGGTGGTGTTGAATGTAAAAGGATTCTGACACACACATATGCAGTCACACACACATACTGCACGTATGTACACACACACACACACACGCAAGCACATAGACACTGCACGCACACACAAACACACACAGACAAACACAGACACACACACACACATGCAAGCACACACACACACACGTAAACACAAATACACACACGCAAGCACACACTGCACGCACACACACATTTAAGCACAGACACACACATACATACACACAAGTACACAGACACACAGGCACTTCATGCACACAGACACACACGCACACACACACACACAGGCATGAGAGATATACACACGGACGCGCATGCACACACTTCTGACAAAATGTTAATATTGACCTTTTGACAGCGCTGATCTGACAGCTCCGAGTTCGGGTTTCCTCGTCTGTGGCGCCGCTGTTCTGCAGCGCAGTAGATAATCAGACCGGCCCCTGCTAGCTAGCCGCCGCGCTCTGTTTATGTGTCTGTTATGTGGTCGGTGGAGCAGTTAGACTTTCAATCACCTCGCCTCGCCTCACCATTTGTATCGTCAAACAATAATCACAATGTTGATTCTAAAGTAATGCAGATGGATCACCGTGGAATAACTGGAAATGGGTTTTTTTCCACAACCCGACTTGTTGAATTGAAATCTTAGTGGCTGGCTAGAGAGCAAAACATCATCATCACTGCTTGTGTTGTTGGTGAGCATGGAGCTATTCATCAGCTGCTGTGATCGTTCAGGTCAAGAAGAAGAAGAAGAAAACATCCTGTTTTGGGAATTCATCCAAACCAAATAATAACTGACTGCAATACGTTGTGAAAAAAAACTGAAAACAAAACCAAACTTGTATATCGACAAGATGATCATTGGATGGATTGATTTTCTGCAAAACCAAAATCCCCCAAATTCACCATGAAAAGAATGCAAAGCCAAGAAGCAACTATGCAAGCGTATAAAAAGCCTTACCAAAACTGTAACCTGAGTATATTGTGGGTGGGAGACAAAAATAACTAGTATCTTATGTTATCCCCCAACCCCCACCCTCCTAACCCCCTCTCTTGACACACACACACATGCACGCACACACACACGCACACACACACACACACACACACACACACACACACACAGCTGGGCACTGCAGAGCCATATTTGTGCATCATCCCAATTCATGCGCTGGTAGATAAAATGCCTGTGCCTGCTTGTTCTCTGAATGTTGAAAAGAGCCTCCAAATATGATGGAATCTCTCCTTAAAATATTCCTCGGAATTCCAGCCTGCGTTGGTAAATGTGTGTCATTGGACTTTAAAGTCGGATGCACAGTGGCGACTACATTAGTGCATGTCATTCAGAGTAGCGCGCTTCATATCAGCACACTTTTATCTTCTTCTCAGTCTGTGTGTAATGCTGAGAACTAGACTTGACTCATCCTCATCCACCACTCTTTCCACCAATGAATCACCAGTTGTCTAAATCAATGGACGCTGGATTTACCAGCAGCACACATATTGTTGTAAGATGTAATATGGATTGTTTCCAATGGGTGAAGAAGACCCAACATGCGCCCACGATGCGGAGACATTTCTTCCCTGCTGCCGCCCGCAAATTCCAGAAATCATCACAAATGTAATCAAAAGTTGATTTGAGTTTTGGAAAATCAGCCAGGGTTTAATTAAAGAAAAGACTTCATTTCCCACGGGCTCCGTTGCCTCTAGTCGCAAAGCGCTACTCTTGACTCTTGGGACCGACAGCACTGTTTGAGAACAAACCTCTCCACTTTCTTTTCTACCGTGCCCCCCCCCCCCCCACCTCACCCCCCACTCCCCCCTACCCCCACCCCCCCCCTACCCCCCCCCCCCCCATCTCCCATTAGCACTTTAGTTTGCCTATGCTCCTTGTGTTTCCCTCGTGGCCTTTAACTGTTTTAAAATGCACGCCACCTGGGTTGATTTAGTGTCGTTGGAGGGACTCCAGACTGCAGGTGAGATGCTGTTCTTTCGCGGTGTGTGTGTGTGTGTGTGCGGGCGTGTGCATTTGCAAGCGTGCATGAGTGCATGCACACGGGTGTGTGTGTGTGGGGTCCTAGCTGGTGCACATGTGTAGCATGTTAAAGGGTAGAGAGACTACAGAAGGAATTGTTGTCGTTTCCAGCCGTGCCTTTGAGAGTTGAGATGCCACCTACTGCTCTAAATGTGCACCGGTTTGGTTTGTCGTTGACAGCTGTCAACAGTTGGAACTATTGTTCCACACTAGAGAAACAGTTTTAGAAGTGGATTGCCATATAGTTGGGGGCGGGGGGGAACATCAATGGAGATGCACAATATGTGCAATATGTAACACATTCACGTCACCAGAGTTGCTCCAGTCCACTTGTCAGACAAATGTACTTATTGTATGTCGCTTGGGTTAAAAGCGTCTGCCAAATGCCCTAAATGTAATTTGGATAGAAATGACATGCATGACACTGTTACAATATACAGTCCTGTATATGTATGTATATGTATATATATATATATATTATATAATATACACACACAGACACAAAGGCTATATGAGTAATAATAGTATATTAATCCAATCATTCACCCCCGAAATACCCCACACACACACACACACACACACACACACACACACACACACACACACACACACACACACACACCACACACACACACACACACACACACACACACACACACACACACACCCACCGGTGAGGACACAGCAGAGCAATATCTGTGCCACTTCTGAAGCTCAACCAGCTTTGTTAAACAAGGCTCTAAACAAGAGAAAAGTTTGGCAAGTTCTCATCAAAGTGCAGTCGGCTTGCTTTGTTTCCATCACCCTGGGATTTAGTAAGTGTGTTGGAAGGCTTGGTTTGATATTTATGTCTAACAATTGGACGACCCGATTATCTGCTCTCGGGTGCAGTTGAACACTGACATTCACTGCTTGACATAGAAAACCTAAAAGTAACTCGTCTCAGAATGACGAAGGCAACTAAAGCAAGACTCCTGGAACCAAGGGTCCAAAATGCACTTCTTGGAGTTGTCTTTGTGTCTGCCTGAGTGGATCTACCCAGCCAAGCAATGTTTTTAATATGTAACCATGTTGTTTTCCCTCCCCTGCTGCCAAATGGTCAAATCTATCTGCCATTGGCTGGTGGCAGGTGTTAATTCTGGACCCTGCCTCGAAGGCATTGCTCTAAAGGTTTTGATGCCTGCTCCACCACTGGGTTTGGTTTCTAAAGCGATTGTTTTGTCTATATGGTAGCCTAGCCTCTAAACAGGGTTCTCTAAACATATCATAGGCCCCATGTACGTTACACATTCGCTTTAGCCAAGAAGCTAATTTCTCTGGGCCGGGAAGCAGCAGAGAAAAGGCATCTCCCTGATTAGGAGGAGTTTAGACATTTCAAGAGTCACCTCTTCAATCTGGGGGTGGGCCCCCTCCCTCCCCTCCCTCTTTGAAGTGTGGTGTGTGTGGGTGTGTGTGTGTGGGGTGTGTGTGGGGGGGTGTGGTGTGTGTGTGTGTGCACGCGCGCACTAAGGACAGGGCATACATGACATCAGATAATCCCACCCCCACCCTCCCGTTTCCTGTACTCCTTCACCTTCCCCCCTCCCTCCCTCCTCTCTCTCTGCTCTCTCTCTCTCTCCCTCTCTCGCCTCACTGTAGTTTTACAAGGATCCCTGACGCCAAATAAATAATTAGCCAGGAATGTGCTGTCTGTTTTCTTTTTTTTTAATGGAGAGAGAGGAGAGAGAGGAGAGGAGGAGAGGAGGAGAGGAGGAGAGAGAGAGAGAGAGGAGAGAGAGAGAGAGACAGAGGAGAGAGAGGAGAGAGAGAGAGAGAGAGAGAGAGAGAGAGAGAGAGAGAGAGAGAGAGACCTAGCACATCGAATGCGACACCTAACTCAGTGTTTTTGCAATGTCGCGCTTGTGGATCATGCAGCACGTTCGCGGATTGTTGATAATTCTTGCCACCACCATACTAGATACATTTGTAGCCTCCTCCTCCACTTTTTACCAACCATCTCGTGGGAAACGCTGCTCAACATAACCATTACCGTCTTAAACATTTGCCTTTTTTTGGGAATTGAACCAACAATCGTTGGCATATTAAAGCTCAACTTTAACATTAACAACAGCGTCGGTAGATTATTTCCAAGTATTTTTGGCAGAGCCCTCTGCGGATGACATCACACATACAGACACACACAGCCACAGTGTGATTGACTGAGGCAGTTGTAGCCAGAGCGATCATACTAAATGTTGGTCTCCGGGGGGGGGGGCCCTATTGGAAAACATTGGGGAAAGCTTTCCTCTATGGTGCTCTTTACAGGCTTTCTCTGTGGAATGAGCATGCCAGAGAGAGAGAGGTGTGCGGCTGGGTGGATGGTGTGGAAGCAACAGAGCACATGAATTGGGGAGCACAGGTTGAGGCACGTCTCCCCCAGGTTGTTGTTGTTGTTGTGTGTTGTTGTATGTTGCAGTTGCAGACAGATGGTAAGGTGCACTGTTTCACATTTAGCACAGGGGACATGGTTCCACAACGTGCGCCTTCATCCACGGCGCGCTGGAATTCAATGGCCTCACGCGTGAGCCAAGATGAACAGCATTAGCATCTGTGTTGGAAAAGTGTAGGATTCATGCAGCAGAGAGAACATCAACAATTTCAAAACTATTTTTAAAAAATTGGGTGGAAGCGCTTAGTTACTGGAAAATATTTTTCTGCTTACTCTTTTAAGCAGTCAAGTATTTCTTGACCTTGACTGAACAAAAGCTGCACCGACAGCCAAATATCTTAAGTCATTTGTGGTCCCGTTGTGGAAACCAGCTGATCTAGCTAGTTGTCCAGGACTAATTCATTTTTTTTTTGGTATTTTTTTGTTTTCATGACTTTTTTTCTGTCACTTTTGCTTGGTGCTGTGAAAACGTAGAAAAAGGAACGAGGCAGGGATTCCAGCCGTCACACACAAGACAACAATAGCAGCCGCTCCAGGCAGGTACATTCTAGTGTTACAAAGTAGATGCGAGTCAGGCTATTACCCTGGCAACCTTGATAGTAAGACTAACCACAATTAAAAAAACAAAAGGTGGTGTTGAATGTAAAAAGATTCTGACACACACATATGCAGTCACACACACATACTGCACGTATGTACACACACACACACACACGCAAGCACATAGACACTGCACGCACACACAAACACACACAGACAAACACAGACACACACACACACATGCAAGCACACACACACACGTAAACACAAATACACACACGCAAGCACACCACTGCACGCACACACACATGTAAGCACAGACACACACATACATACACACAAGTACACAGACAACCACAGGCACTTCATGCACACACACACAGACACACACGCACACACACACAGGCATGAGAGATATTACACACGGGACGCGCATGCACACACTTCTGACAAAAATTTAATATTGACCTTTGACAGCGCTGATCTGACAGCACCGAGTTCGGGTTTCCTCGTCTGTGGCGCCGCTGTTCTGCAGCGCAGTAGATAATCAGACCGGCCCCTGCTAGCTAGCCACCGCGCTCTGTTTATGTGTCTGTTATGTGGTCGGTGGAGCAGTTAGACTTTCAATCACCTCGCCTCGCCTCACCATTTGTATCGTCAAACAATAATCACAATGTTGATTCTAAAGTAATGCAGATGGATCACCGTGGATAACTGGAAATGGGTTTTTTCCACAACCCGACTTGGTTGAATTGAAATCTTAGTGGCTGGCTAGAGAGCAAAACGATCATCATCAACTGCTTGTGTTGTTGGTGAGCATGGAGCTATTCATCAGCTGCTGTGATCGTTCAGGTCAAGAAGAAGAAGAAGAAAACATCCTGTTTTGGGAATTCATCCAAAACCAAATAATAACTGACTGCAATAAGTGTGAAAAAAAAACGAAAACAAAACCAAACTTGTGATATCGACAAGATGATCATTGGATGGATTGATTTTCTGCAAAACCAAAATCCCCCAAATTCACCATGAAAAGAATGCAAAGCCGAGAAGCAACTATGCAAGCGTATAAAAAGCCTTACCAAACTGTAACCTGAGTATATTGTGGGTGGGAGACAAAAATAACTAGTATCTTATGTTATCCCCCAACCCCCACCCTCCTAAACCCCCTCTCTGACCACACACACACACGACACACGCAGGCACACACACACACACACACACACACACACACACACACACACCACAACACACACACACTCCAGGATCCACATTAGTGATGCCCTGCATACTTAACTCAGGTTCTGAAGGGTTTTTGCCATCTTTAATGTCTTCTCGCTGGCTCGCGGTTTCCTGGCTTTGCTCGTCGGCGAGTTACCAAAACAGCTGTCGCTGCCTTTCGGTTCTTTTCTTTCTTTCTTCTTTCTTCTTCTTTCTTTCTTCCTTTCTCCCCACATAACACAGTGCAGAATGTTTTGTCTAGCCCGTGGATGATGTTTTCATGTCCCCATGATGAATGGTGGGGGGCTGGGGGGTTGGTGAGCACGGTATTTACAGACACACATGTTATGTATGTGTTATGTATGTTGTCATTGATAATGCAAAGATGGGAATTCAGTTGATTCCTATTTCACTTTTTATTTTTATTTTTGCTGGTGTTAATATTTTGCTCATTATATAATAATGGAGCTCTATTTGCTCTATTGAAACTTTTGGGGATTTCGTCTGAATGCAATTGTGACATGGACATTGGACATGGGCACAATCCATAAAACATAATACATTACTCAAACAAAGCTATAGTCTATCTCTGATTTTTCTTTAAGGCTTTTGTGCCTGTTTGAACAGGACCGTGAAAGAGAGACTTGTGTTGTATAAGAGAGGGAATTACATGTACCATGGGATCGAACCCGGGTTGCTGCCCCTCTATTTATTTATCCTGAAACGTTTGGTGCAACATTTCGGAAACATGAGCATCCTTTCAGTTACGAAAGACATGAGGCCGTAGATATTGTCGTGACGGCGGTGATGAATTAGTTAGGCTCGGCCAGCTGCTGAAAGGCTTAAGTGGACTTATGTAGTTGTCTGGGTTTCCCCACTTCGCTACTGCACCATCACCACGAAGCCATCACCACACCATCACCATTGCTACACCATCGCCATCCCTACACCATCACCATCAATTGAACAAATTCAATTGTACACTGAGTTGCAGGTTTGCACATAGAATGGAAAAGAGCACCGTAGAATAGGTGTAGTGCTACACCTCTGTGGGTTTGGCTGTGCTTCAAGAGCTGTTCTGTAGCGTGTCTGCGCTAACCTGATCCCGCCTGCCTGATCCGCGCGGCCCGGCACCAGCAGCAGCAGCGCTTGCTATTTCCATACCTTGGGCCCCCGTCGTCGAAACGGCCTGTCACTAAGAATCCGTGTTTACTTCAGTCACTCCTTGTTGGGCCCTGCGGATGAGGCATTAAAGATGTATGGGCTGGGAAGTGCTGTAGTCCTGCTCTTTTCGCCCCCATGCCTAGCTGTCTAATCCTGGTGCCGGATTGCTTCTCTGGCTCGCTCTCATCCTCATCTCTCTCTCTCTCCTCTGCGGCGCTCTCTTCTCTCTCTTTCTCTCTCTCTCTCACTCTCTCTCTCTCTCTCTCTCTCTCTCTCTCTCTCTCTCTCTCTTCTCTCTCTCTCTCTCTCTCTCTCTCTCTCCTCTCTCCTCTCTCTCTCTCTCTCTCTCCTCTCTCTCTCTCTCCTCTCTCTCTCTCTTCTCTCCTCTCTCTCTCTCTCTCTCTCTCTTCTCTCTCTGTCTGTCTCTCTATCTCTCTTCTCCTCTCTCTCTCCCTCTCTTCTCGCCAGCCCTCGTTCTCAATATTGTTCCCCAGCCTGCACTACCCACAGCGCCAGACTGTTAGAATCACCTATGAAGACAATCAACCCTCACCGTCACCCCCCCCCTCTCTCTCTCTCTCTCTCTCTCTCTCTCTCTCTCTCTCTCTCTCTCTCTCTTTCTCTCCTCTTCTCTCTCTCTGTCTCTTACTCCTCTGCCTCTCTCTCTGTCTGTCTCTCTATCTCTCTCTCTCCCTCTCTCTCTCCATCTCTCGCCAGCCCTCGTTCTCAATATTGTTCCCCAGCCTGCAACTACCCACAGCGCCAGACTGTTAGAATCACCTATGAAGACAATCAACCCCTCACCGTCACTCCCCCCCCCCCCTCTATAAATAATGTAACTGTTGTATGTGATCGCTGCAGAGCGTTCTCGCGTGTCTAGACCGGCATGTTTTGAACCGTCGGCACAGGCTAAGCCCCCCGTGTGTGTGTGGTGTGTGTGTGGGTGTGTGTGTGTGTGTGTGTGTGTGTGTGGGTGTGTGTGTGTGTGGTGTGTGTGTGTGTGTGTGTGTGTGTGTGTGTGTGTGTGTGTGTGTGTGTGTGTGTGTGTGTGTGTGTGCGCTGTCTAGATGCCCAGGCGTGCTAGCCGCCACCACAAGGGAACGGCGCTTACATCTCCTTGTTGTTGTTGTTGTAGCTTACCAGTCCCTGTGCTACCAGCTCCGATTAGTGTCTTAAACACTCGGCGGGTAGCTAGCATGTTGCTTCTGATGTGAGACTACTAATGTTCCAGGTCTAGTTCAAATCTGGTTTTAGAGGCTGCATGAAAGAAATATACTACAACTTCCGGAATATAAGCACTAATTAAGGGTTGAATGGTTTCATTGCAAGCACCATGTCTATCTGTAATTTTAGCCATACTATTGTCTTCTCCTGTGAGTTTTTGCTTTAAAACAACCACACAAAAATCTATCCTTTGAGAGGTAGGCCTACGTGGCACCTGTGTGGAAGAGCAGTGGGCGTGAGTGATATTGAATGTGGTGTCGGCGGGGACAGGGGGTGAAACAAGACTTTGATCTCGGCCGTCACCGTGATGAACGGCTTGGATTCTCTCACTCACGCACACACACACACACACACACACACACACACACACACACACACACACACACACACACACACACACACACACCACACACACACACACACACACACACACACACACACACAGAGTAGCAGGCCTAACGCCTCCTCGTCCTCACTCATGGGCTGTTTGTCTCCATTATATCATCCTCCCCATGACCATCCAACAATAACTCACTTATTCCTACAACATCGCCCGCCACACACACACACACACCTTTAAAAGAAATATCATGCTTGTGAATACGGCCTTTTTTAAAAATCTGCACCACAACCCTCCCCTCCATCTTAATGAAGTCGACAAGTCGTTATTGATTGACTTCTATTATTTCACTTGCTGCTGTTTAGATATGATAACGGACTCTTGCAGCCAGCTATGGGCAGAAGCCCCCCTCCTCCCCCGCCCCGAGGAATGAATGGAGGGAACCTCCAATTTCCCCCTCCTCGACCTAGACATCCACCCTCCCTCCTACCCTCGCTCCGCCCGGCCAGACACTTATCCATCAGGGGGGCCCCGGCCCCTTACAAACCACCATTCAGCAGCATCTCCCTGGAGATAGCAAAATGAGTCGGGGGGGCTGGGGGGGGGGGGTGGAGGAAGAGAAAGGGAAGGAGGCAGTGGGTTGACAGCCCAAAGGGGGTAAAGCAAGGCCCCCCCAAGCACTCTGGATGAACTCTGTGGCATTTTTTTTTGTGTGTTTGTTTTACGTAAAACAGTTCATGCAAGTGACCTTAAAACCGTATATGAGCCTGTGAAAATGAATTCCAGATGCTGCTGAGAGCGAATCGGTGAACAATATTAAACGGCCTCGACGGTGACATGCCCGTGTAGGAGTGTAGGAGGGTGGGGTCAAGTGGTGGGCTTGCTAACATGGGAGAGCAGTACAGGAATGTCTGGGAGGGGGGGGGCGTGGGGGTCCGGGGGTATTTAGTTAGCATTGTGTTCCATCATTGGGGAACGTGCGTTTCCTTCTGAACGTCGCTTGTAACCTGTGGCTACCAGAAATGTGACAGTCTGCAGAAGATGCTGTGTGCTAAGATAAAGACCATTCAGAGTTCATCTTATGATGAGCATACGTAGGCCTATATGAAAGGCTGGTTCTTCAGTGGTTGAATTGAGTGCAGAACCGGTAGTACTAGGCTTTTCAAAATAAAAGTAGTTTCGGAACTGAATGTCATTTGGTTTTCAGGAATTGATTTGACTGTGCAGAACACACCAGGCCAGCTGTGTGATGGTCTGGTTTTATGCTTTGTGAGTGGGAGTGAAAACGTGTCGATGTTTCTACTTTAAATATGAAATCCGACCGCTGTAGACAACACACATTCCTCCTGTGTTCTGCTGAGAAGCAACATAGATCCTGGCTCCAGATACCCGCATGCAAGGCCCGCATGTTCCAATTAAAACTATCCCATATCCCATAACTATCAAGAACATAGGCCATAAACCACTAAACTAACCACTTAAAACTAAAAAGGACTTGAATGTCCAGAAATGCCCAGAATGCATCCCAACTCATCTCTCTCATCAGCAAACCAACCATGCTTTGTGTTGTCCCGGTAACACCAAGATGTTCGTTACCACCCATGGAAGCCAGGAACAGTGATTATAACGTGATTACGATCGGCTCCAACCAAAGTATTTGCTATCACTCATGAAAGCTTTATATGGAATTATTATTATTATTTTTTTTTCAAATAATTTGAAGGATATCGGATGCTTTTAAGATTAAGATCCAGATGGGTTATTTACACTGCATGGGCAGAAGGTGCACGACATGGTAAAAAAAATGTCATTGTGATCATTTTTGACAGATACTTGCGATTGCTACCACGGCACTCGCGGTGGAACTTATTTTATATTCGTCTCTTTCGGTCTTGTTTACAATGGCGAACAACGAACAAGCTTCCACACAGCTGAAAGATCAGCGGTTATGTGAAACGATGACTTCCCCCTCACAAAACCTGGCCAAGACGCAACAACAGGAACCGTTTCCTTGTCCTGTGTGACGATGGCTACCTGAATCTGGGTCATCTCTTTGTTTGGTTTTTTGTTTTGTTTCGTGTTTTTCTTTTTTGAATCCAGGAAGTGTGAGATCCCGATCTGTTTAACTCTGACTGTCAAACGGCGCCAATGAAATAGTGGAAATATATCCAAATGTAGTCTTTAACCCCGGTGGTGTTGGAGTGATAGCCTACTGGCCGTAGAACCGTCCCATTCCAGAAACAAGACACCGACAGCTCGTGTCATCAGGCCTGGCTGGCTGTATTATTATGCTTCGACTTTATTGCCACATCATTCTGTATTTGGTGTCTAATAGTTACATATACTTGGCAATGTTATCCACATGAATCATTTTATTATTTTCTTTTTTCTTTTCTTCGTGTACGACTACTACGACTACCGCCACGTATGTGCCAGAAGACAGACAGACAGACAGACAGACAGACAGACAGACAGACAGACAGACAGACAGACAAGACAGACAGATGCGGTGGGATTAGGGCGTGAGCCAACACGTACGCGACACGCCTGGGTGTGTTTACTACACGCTAAGGCTCTGATCTCCCTGGGAGGCATCGCAGCGGAGCAGGAATCTCCCTGGAATATGAGAGAGCGGGGGCATGGGGGAGTCAGACAGACAGAGGGAGAGGGCGGGAGAGGGAGGAGGAGAGAGTGTGAGAGAGAGAGAGAGAGAGAGACAGGCGGTGAGTGGGAGAGCGGGAGAGAGATGGGGGAAAGAGAGAAGTGAAGAGAGGGAGATGAACGGGGGAGAGAGGGAGAGAGAGAGACTAAGAGAGAGAGAGAGAGAGAGAGAGAAATTCATGACAGAATGGGCTCCGGGGAAACCACATGCCAGACGCCATTCTTTTCATCTGGTCCCTTCAGGCTGACACCATGTTTCCCGTGTTCCGACCAGTTTCTCCTTGGAGGTCCGCCAGAAGTGTGTAAGGGAAAACCCTCCGCCTCTTTGGATCTCGGCTCCTCCCTCCCTCCCTCCCTCTCCCTCTCCCCCCCCCCTCCCTCCCTCCCTCCCTCTTCTCGTGGCTTGGCAGACGTCTGCCCTTTATGAAGACTGACGGCTGATGAAATGGCAAAGCCGCATGTTAAGCAGAATACAAATTTCTTGAAATGTAACTCGGCCCCCTTTAGCTCCTGTTTTTTTTATGCCCCCAAAGAACAACTCCAGCCGCTCTCTCTCTCTGTCTCTGTCTCTGTCTCTGTCTCTGTCCCTCTCTCTCTCTCTCTCTCTCCTCTCTCTCTCTCTCTCTCTCTCTCTCTCTCTCTCTCTCTCCTCTCTCTCTCTCTCTCTCTCTCTCTGTGTCTCTCTCTCCCTCTTGGCCCCCCTCCCATCCACCGCCATAGCCCAGTAGCTTGCTAACAGGCAGCTTTTTCCAGCTGTTTCCCTCCGTCTCCTTCCCCCTGTGTTCTCTCAGCAGTCGTTTGGCTCAGACAGGGGGGGGGGGCTGGCTGGGCGCCCTCTCCACCGCCAGCAGCAGCAGCACATGGGAAGTGCAGTGTGGACGTATTCCAAAGGGCTTTTTTTTCTCTCTCTCTCTCTCTCTCTCTCTCTCTCTCTCTCTCTCTCTCTCTCTCTCTTTCCCCCCCCCCCCCCCCCCCCCCCCGTGTGTGCGAGAGCCCAGTAGTTTGTTTTAGGCCGGTTTTATTTGTAAGCTACAATAACGATTGTTATTTGTCGCCGGGTGTCGGGCAGGCAGGAGCCGAACCCGCAGCCCCCCCCCCCCCCCCTCGCCGGTCGACACATGACAATGCGGCGGAGCGGAGAGAATCAAATCGATATCGACGCAGCGAATGAGCTGCAGAAGGGCCTCCGGCGGGGAGTCCGGTCACACTGTGTAAACGAGGCAGTGCTGTACCTGGTTCCGGTAACTGGATACATCCAGTGTGAATCTATTAACATTAAGCCTTTTGTTATTATTATTATTATTCTTATTCTTATTCTTGTATTTCCCTCACAATGGCCTCAAACAACATCTTGTATACAGTAGTTGCTCAACACCAGTTAGCAGTTAGTAGAGTTAAGTAGATTGAATAGAATGTCTGTGGCGTTGTGGAGCATGTGGAGAATTTATGGACGAACAGCGACGTTAGAAGTATGAGAATAAAGACCAGTGAATGGTGTTGACGTGGAGCTCTCGTGGTTTTCTGGCCTCTCGTTTGAAAAGGGCCAAAACTCTGACGCTCAGCCATCCGTGCATTAGCATGTCGGGCTGCTGCTGGAATGTGTTTACGCCCGTGTGGGCCAATCATTATGATGCAGGAAATTCAAATTGAATTGACACTGGCCTACATTCATCAGATGGTGGTGGTGATGGCAAGGGGTGTGTGTGTGTGTGTGTATGTGGGGGGGCGGGGGGGTCTATTCCCGTTTCGCGGCGTCGCAGAGGGAGGCGGTGTGTGTGCGTCGGCACCAGGGCCAGCTGTGGTGGAGGAGGCTGACCACCGGCCACGGACCGCCCTGTCTGCATGCTTATTTCGTTTTTTTCCAGTTTTTTTTCTTGGCGAGGCACCCCCTCCTTCTTGTGACCTCCGGCGTCCTCAGTCAAGGTGCAAAAACATGATGGACGCCAACGCGGTGGAGCCAAAAGCTAGTCTGGGCTTTGCCAATGGAAGGGAGAGCGTTGATCCAGACACAGCTAGCAGCCTTTGCTAATAATTAGCAAAGGCTGCTAGCTGTGTCTGGATCAACGCTGTTAGCCGCTGGTCTGATAATGTGCGTGGCCCGTTCAACCCATTCAGGTTTGTGATGGATGAGAAGTTAAAACGTGGAAGAGGAGAACGGAGGAGATGGTTATCTCAAAGGGTTTTAATCATCTTAATAGTCTCGAGTTTTCACTCAAGAAGTCCTCAAATTGATTGAATCGATTGAAGTAGAACCCCCTCTTTTGGTTCTATTTTGACCGAAAGGAAGTGAAATGTCTTTCTTTCTCCACAAATTAAAAAAGTTTTAACAAGTTTAGTTCTGTACACGGCAGAGATGACATGTAACGGGTAGATCTTTTCATTCACTTCCTCCGTCACGTCCAGCCTCAACAACACGACCGACGATTCCTATCCTCAGATGAGACCACGTGGCAGATAACCACTCAAGTCAAGAATCGTTTCGGCGCAGCAAATGAGGTGATTGCAGCGGTGTTCTCCGGGGGGGACGGGACGGGGACAACATGAAGCCCCACCTCCCCCCTAACAACCCCCCCCCCCCCCCGTCCAAAAAACAAAGAATGCCCGGTGCTTTTTTTAAGCCGCTGTGTGTTTACTTTGCAGCGTCTCTCTCTCTCTCTCTCTCTGTCTTGGAGACACAGCGCTTCCTGTCTGGCACCTGACACACTGGCAAACTGTATCTGTGTGGCCTGTGGGGGGGGGGGCATCGGGTTGCCTCCGTCTGTCATGTCGGGGCTCGTGAAACGCCGCTTTTGTTTGGGCTGCTGCTCTTGTTCCGCTGACAAAAGAGAGAGACTCGTCGCCGCGGATTGGTTATTCGATCAATGTGTGTTTGAAAGAAACCCAATAATAATCATGATGGTAATGCGATGGTCTGGGTACGTTGAAGGCAAAACAAGGACTTTGATGTGTACTCGATATGTTGTTGTTGTTGTTGATATGTTTTGTCTTTATTTTTGTCTGAGATGTTTGTTGGGATCCGTTGTCCTCACTGTCCTAATTTCCGCATCGCACACATTGTGGCGGAGACCTTAAATGTGCTACTTAGCTTTTAGGTTTTGATTATTAAAAAGGAGTCCAAATTATTTAAAATGCCAAGTCTGTGAGGTGGTGAGAGTGTGTGCTTGACATGGGCTTCTCACACTTCAAACAAATGATTCAACAAGAATATCTCGTGTGTGTGTGTGTGTGTGTGTGTGTGTGTGTGTGTGTGTGTGTGTGTGTGTGTGTGTGTGTGTGTGTGTGTGTGTGTGTGTGTGTGTGTGTGTGTGTGTGTGTGTGTGTGTGTGTGTGTGTCCATGATCAGCTTGACGGCTGCTAAACAGTTTTAGAAAGGAAGGTGGGTTACTGTCTGGTACCTGGGATTATGTGCTATGCTCGATCCTTAAGGAACACGCTCCAGCAATAAATCAATGAGCTAGTCTGTTCCATGTCATTCCAAGTAGTCCGCTATCCACGTTTTGACAATGGCTAGGAAAATATTCTGAAAGTGAGAATTCTCTGACTTCTCTTATTCACGCACACGAGGGATCATGATGATTGTTTCATGTTCTGTTTGTGTTAACTCCCAGTGCTGGCTTATGCACTCACGGTGTCGTTTTGCAGGTCTACGCTTAGCTGTTTTATTTTTTTTGTTTTTAATTCCCACCGTTCCCGGATCAACACTGAAACCAAACTCAGCCTTGAGGGCTTCGCCATTGCCGTCGTCAACAAAATGATAACTGCGACACGACCGCAAAGTAATTGCACAAAGCAGATGACGAGCGGGAAGGGAGAGATGATGTTGGATGCGGCTCACCGCAGGGAGCAGGGGGCAGTCAGGACGACTCCTTGATCGGCTCCATGTTGCTGAGTGTTGGAGGAGTCAGCGAGTGGCTCCTTCTTCTCTCACATCTAAAATGTCTCGAGCCTATTCTCAGACTAAGAGCCCCATCGTCCCATTGGTCATTTAATTTGTGAAGGTACTGATTGGCCCATGGCAATGGGCAGCACACCAGACATTTTAATATATATGAATGATTATATAATATAATAATTCAAAAAGACCTCACCTGCTCTAGGCCTGTTTCACTATTTATTGTGTGACCGAAGGATGAATCATGGCTGCCGTTGTGGCGCATGCCCAATGGAACAGGGCTTGGCAATATATGGATATTATATCGATATCCTGATATGAGGCTAGATATTGCCTTAGATTTTGTATATTTTACTCTTGTAATAGTGTTGTCTTTTACTGGCTTTAAAGGCTGCATTACAGTGAAGTCATTTTCTGAACTTACCAGACTGTTCTAGGAGTTTCTATTATTTGCACTAAAGTTCTTAGAGTTGGCCTTTTTCTTTTTCTTTTTCTAAATACTCAGTAGGCCTACTTTAAATTTTGTAAGTATTCAATTCACACAGGAATATACAAAAATAGATGTTACCATGTGGTTATTTTATACAGACTTATTATTATTCTAAGCTATTTTATTCTATTTATTGAATTACCAGAAACCATGATCCATATTGTTATTGCAATTTCCATTGTTGGCCCAGGCCTAGAATGGAACATTCCAGGTGTTAATTCTACACCGTGTTTGACCTGCTGTGATGCCGTTCCCCTGTTAATAACTGTTTTGGTGATGCCCAAGTCACACTAGCTGTCGGTGTTCCATTCACTTCAATTTAAAAACCGACACCTCTTCCACTGACTGCATGCCAAAGTGCAAGTTAGGTGAACGTTGACCTGAAAAAGTTCTACTACAAGTTAACCGCTTGGACGGTCAAGGTGATCCTCCGTGAATCTTCCACCAGCAGTGGCAACAACGGCTTCCACAGTCTCTAAACTTTGAAGCACACCTTATTAATAACCTCTCATTAGGCCTAAATCATTATCTTCACATAGGTGTGAGTGTTAACAACGTTAGCATGACTCATTAACGTAATGTTCATTGCGGCATTCATCGTGATTACCGTTTCACCGCTGTGTTTTGACACCTTTCTGCTGTTAACGTTTTATATATATATATACGCTTTTGTGTGCAGAAGGAGTATACAGAGAATACAGTGGCATCTCATCTGGTGCCTGGCTGTCTGCTATGGGAATAACCTTCATGAAATGTGACAGCATTACCAGGATATGAATCATTCCACCCCTGTTAGAGGTGTTTATGATTTAAACAATGGAAATGAACCTCTATAAACTGAGACTGAGCCAGGGGCAAGAGTGAGATTTACAACAGCCTGTGTCTGCCGTAGGGTAAGCAGAGTGTCGCGCATGGGCCAATACATTTTTGTCCGTCGGGTGATAATCAGGTGAATATGAAAGCACATTTTGTTTTTGCCACATTCTTTTTTAAACAAGGGAAATTCTTGAGCTACTTAAAGTTGGGAATATTGAGCAGAAGCCTCGCAATGACTGTTGGCAATGCTTAGCCTATTGTGCTTCAAGGACCTCTTCTACCTGATTATACCCTCAGATACCCTCCATTACACCAGGGTTTCTCAAATGGGGGTTCTTTGAAGGATTCCTCTGATTACTTTGAACATTAAAAACAAGGAGAAGGGATCTGCTAAAAGAGACAAAAACACTAACATGTCATCTAAGCCATCCAGATTTTTTATGATAAAACTTTTCAACTTCCAATCATCCCAAGATGTAAACATATTTTCCCTTTTCTTTGTGCCGGTGAAAGGGGTACTTGGCTGAAAACATATTTTTGATATACTAGTTTGAGAACCACTGGATTACACTCGGTAATATGGTATACAATACGAAACCAGATCACCAGAATACGTTAAGTTCTGCAGCGTACAACATAATTTTGAAGTAGGCCAGAGCACTCATTCGTACTTTGTGTTGTAGCCTACGTGTATATGCATTTCTCACATGTATCTATTTTAATTAGCTTTTAATCCCAGCAAATAGGAAGCTGGCTCGCTCGCTCGCTCGCTCCCAAATCCAGACGCGCGACACCTCCCGGGTGGAGAAAGGCTTGATGGAAGATGGAAGAGTAAACTAAAAAAAAGCAAAAAGTCAGCAAAAAAAAGCCATTTTGTTTCCATGTGGAAAAGAGGCCAGCCAACATGCTGATTCAGACCCTGTGTATGGGCGTCTTTCTAATTTTAGCGTTACCATTCGCTCCATCCATAACCACAATATATACTTTTCACAAACTCCTATGACTTAAACAGCAATATGCATTTCATTATTTTATTCCCCGAGTTTGGTAACAGCCCCCCGCTCCAGAAAAACGCGCAGACATTTTCTCAGTCGGAACACGGGCGCCTGCGGTACATTACACGCAGAACTGAAATTCCTGCATTTGGTAAAAACAGGAAAAAAGTCATATTTAGTGGGATGCAAAGTCACGATGATTTCTTGTATTTCTGTCGGTTTTCTCTGAGAGCACAATACTCCCTGACACTAAAATATGTGTGTAGACCAAGGGACAGGATGGGACGGCATACATCTTTGTTCACCACTACAACTGGTCTCCACTGAAAACAAATGGCCATTACCACCCGCCACATAGTTTGACACTGTGCTGGTGTCAAACATGGCAGGTGACTCCAGGTCATCCTCTGTAGGTAATAAGAAGCCAGTCGGCCATAGAGGGTTGAATGGGAGCGAGGAGACATACAATTGAACACCTCAGTTCTTCCTCATTTGATATGTGCAAGGAGCCTGCAGAATGTACACACAAACAAAGTTATTCATAGTCTATATATTATGACTATTCATAAACATAGCTCGCCTGGCACTTCCTTCCTTCTGCCCCTCTCTTTTGGTTAAATTTAGAGCCATTCTCAGAAAAATGGCCTTTCCGTTCTCTATAACTGTCTATCTGTAGGCTACTTCCTTTCTTGGTGTAGATGAGGGGGTCATAAATACTGTGTTGAATTTAAAATAACAAATTGGGTTGTCATGTAAACAGAACAAGATAAGAAATGAACAAACAATTGCAGACGGTAGATAGAAGAATTCTTTGGAATTGATCATCAAAATATGGCTGGCACTCTCTTTTAATTTGGATTATCCAAAATCATAACAATTTATATACTGCCACCATCATTAATGTGCAGCCACATATTGGCACCACAAGATTCCACAGCAGAACTCCAGGTGACGCATGGTGCCGGAGCATGTGGATTTAGTAGCAGCAGTGGCTGATCATCGCTAGTTATCTGGACTAGTGCTGCAATAGACTCATCATCCTCCACCAATGTGCACCACATCTCATGCAGCAATCAGGATGCACGAGTAGCCCATTAGTAGTAAGCACTGCAACCTTCTTTCTAGAAAATCTGTGATGATGATGTTCTGAAATTCGGAATCCGGTACAGACTGCTTTTATCTACATGTTGGGCGGGGGGGGGGGGTGTCGCTTTTGCATTGCTCTAACATTTGGGAATATATCGATCAGCACCAGCGTCTTTGAGGCGTCAGTTTTTCCACATATCAGAGCACTTCTATGTCTGCGCTGCAAATTGTGACTGTCGGCCATAGCTTTCAACAGCTTAACGAAACGACCTTGCTTCAGTTACGCAAGCTCACCTACACTTAGATCCTTGGAACCAGGATTAACGACTGAAATACGTACATTTCGGAAAGGACATTTTATCTTCACTCTAATATGGTCAGCAGTGGTTCTTATTAATGCATCGTAGCTTTTATGTCGGCCTATTTGTCCTGATTCATGCGATTAAACTACTTCTTTGCACTCAAATAAACAGATGTGGGATGAAAAGAGGTGATCTGGTTTTAAAAATGATGTAGACCCTAGATCAAGGGAGTATCCCTTGATTGTTTGTGGTGACTGTAAATGAGGTGACCAGAGAAATGCTCCAGACAAGTTGTATTAAAACTAGAGCGTTTCCCCGGGCCATGACAGCAGTGTGCCCCCAGTCATTTGTTCAATGTGTTCAATGTGGCCATCCGTCAACCCTGGGTTCATTCTGGGGTTGCAACGGAGCTTGATTTATTAGCAACATCTCTAAATGGAGTCATCTTTCCTCACTAAGAAGCATTGCATCACTCCTGTCTCATGTTCCCAGAGACTTAAGGTGTGGACAGCCTATTGCATTTCTTTTAAATCACACACACACACACACAGCCACAAGCTAAAGGGTTAAGGTTAATCTTTACTTTGGTTCTCTGAAAGAGAGAACGAGGAGACGTCACCGCATGAGAATAGTCGCCTTACGATGTCTCGACCCACAGACGTCGACTGGCTGTCAACCTGCAGTTCATATACAATCATGCCAGTCTACTGGCTGGGGGTGCAGGGGATCACATGCATTACTGTAATAGCTAGGGGTGCAAATGTGTACCTGAATAAATGAGTACTCAAGCAAATCACAAAGATTACAATAATATTGTATCCGAAAATCATCTTGTCAGTCAGCTGTCATCTTACCATAGCATTATATATTCTAGTGATATGTATTTTGGCAAAGCTTTGGAGCAGGAAATATCTTCCTCGTTGCACATTGTCATCATGCATTCTTATTGAGAGGCTCCATAAACAGGTCAACGTTTAGTAGCAGGCCCGCCTACGTTAGTTTTACAATAATGACTGCCCACCAGGAAGGGCCCGAACTGCGAGTTAAATGCATAAAAAAAATTACACAGCTATAGCAGGCTTTTTTTCAATGTCCGTGTTTCCCCAAGAATCTGTGTGATGTAATCTTTAGACCATATTTCAATAAGGGCTTCAACCTGCTCATTGCCCCAGTCTCATTTATCTTTTTTCTTTATGTCGACCCCAACTCTATTTTGGTTCGGCTCACGTTCACACCGAAATCGACCCTGAACCGTAGTTCACGTGGAAGCGGACAGAGACCCACAATTTCAAGTTTGTTTGGTCCACCCCAAATTACCGGCACTATCTGGGGGAACAAACCATTCAGGTGTGAAAGCACTTTTGGTATTACATTCGTATTATTTATTGTATAAGCTCAGTGAACAGCATCATTTCCATCCCCTTTGGTTCCTTTACAATGGCCTCTACGCATGTGGTGTAAAAGTTCATTTAAAATACAATTTAAATCTCCCTTCTTTTTTTTTTTTTATAAAAAAAGGCAAGTGACCAGTGGTGATTGGCTGTGATATTGGCAGGGGGGTGGATTTTGGGAGGAGGCAACAGGCGGGCTCCAGGCCCAATCATGTGGTGAGGTCATTGGGGGAAAATTCCACTTGGACACCCAGACCGGCCCACACACTTAAAGGACAAGGCCAGTGTGTCCCTGCAAGGAGACAGAAAGGATGCACTGGTTATTCCAATACTCGTATCGGATATTGGTTTGAGGGACTTTGTTGTAATGTTGTGGGATATCAGTCACAGGAATAGACCGTTAAATGGCATTTTACTGTGGTACTTTATTATATAATAGAACCAGTCTGGCGCTCTTACCCTAACATGTTCAGTTAAAAGTAATGGATTGGATCGGTCGACGCTCTGTATCCTTTCACATTTTTTCAAGTTGTGTTCGCTGTCCTTGGGTCTGCGGAGATAAAAACACACTCTCAGACGGAGAAATCTGCCCACATGCTAATAATAAATCAGCCAAACTGGACCTCCTTGTAGAAGACCAAAGTGTCTTGTGTAAACACTGACTGAGCTGCTTTTACCGAGTGTTCTTGGACGTGCCAATTGGTGTGCCACTGCGACCAATCCCAAATCTGTTCCAAAACCAGTGGTGATAGAAAATAAACCATGTCGCTTTGAACGCATTGTTTCTGGAACCTGGCCATTTGGCACGAAAGAGATGAGAACATCGTATACACAATGTTCGCTCAATGCTCCTTTTGAGAAATGTTATTATCCCATCTCACCTTGGTTTTGAAATGTGTGCTGGTTATTGGAAAACATGGAAAACAAATTTCAACAGAGATATAGTTTCAACGGAGATATAGTTATAGTTAGGAGATATAGTTTCAACCATTTAAAGCCCGTCAGTAGTCTTCAGATGGATTATGGCCATCTCGTAAAAAGAGATGAACTGGTTAGTAGGCGAGGGCTGGGTCTATGGAGGGCTGCAGTATTGCTGTGGGCATACCCCCGTCCCCTTCTCGTGCTCATTATGGGTATGACCTGCTCTGTGTCGTACCCGTTTTAGAAACAAGTACAAACAAGAAGTCTTAACTAAGCAGAGTTCGCAGGCAGCTCTTCCCTGCGGTGGCCATCAGCGCGAGCAGCATTTTAAAAGTGCATGTACTTTTTTATTTATTAATTATTTATTCTTTTTTTGGTGTTTTTTTTTACACCTGCTTACTGGAGAAGAACTGGGTCAGATGATACTGCGGAGTTATGTCTTTTTTAATTATTTATTTTTATTTGTCGCCCAACACACATGACTCAATTCACAGACGACTGAAAAAACAATTTCAAATGAATTAAAGTGTGCAGCCGACATGTGACGTGTGACGACTGAATCGGCGTTCTGTATTCAATTTCACCAAACCGCACGCCTCCGAGAGTAAACGCCGTTAAGCACCTTGACAGGTTTCACCCTAGTAGTCATTTTGTAAAGTGAGCCCGTCCGCCCTCCCTCGAGGCCCCCCCCTAAATTAAATTTCTTCTGCTGACAATCTTCACGGGTCCTTATTAACAGCGGAGAGGTCAGCGCCGGTGTGTGTGTTGTTCAGAGACAGGCACACACACACACACACACACACACACGCAATTTATTATTCCAAGCCCAATGGTGTTCATCTCCTTTGTGTTTTCATCGTGTCCGTATAAAGGCGAGCGGGCGTGCGGCGGAGAGAAAGGGCGGGGGATAGGAAAAAAAAAACCTCCGGCTTCTCTGGTATTCTCGCATTTACGTGTGCAGATGATAGCATCTGGCAGAGGCAAGCACTCCAGGGAGTAGAGGTAATCTCTTCCATCAGCGTTTACTACCGAACAAATTAAGTAAGACAAGCACCGCTGCCTGAGCCAGCAAAATTTGTCCATTAGTGAAATTATAAAGCCATTATGGAGCACAATTTGGTCCATTTATTTGAGCATGCGGTTCTGAGAGGCGCCGCGCACCCAATTCAGACAGACGGGGGCAAGACGTAGGTCCTGTACCACCCCACGCTATTGGTCCAGAGGTGGTCGCTGTACCGTTTTTTTTTTCCTCCGGGGTGGGATGGGGGTGTAAGGGTAAGGGGTAAGGGTGGGGCCAGACTTAAGTAGAAGGGGAATTATGAATGTGATTGGAATGGCATGCATGTCGTCCGGCTGGAAGGGCATTCCAGTATCAAAGCTGAGCTGGATGCTGGCTGTTGGAGGTCCATCATGGCAGTGTTCCATTCATTTGTTTGTGTTTTGTTTGTTTTTTTAACAAAGAACTTAGCTATAGGCATGTCCCAGACAGTTACATAAGAGTCATATGCCACATACTACATACTATATAGAGCCTTTCCAACTTTACACTGTCACAGAACCTGCAATTTGCTATGGCCTTTCAAACCACTGCTGAATTAGGCTAACTGTAGAGTGTATGTATGTTGTACTACAGATTCCATCTGCACGGGTCTGGTGGATGGAGTGATATATTGCAGACTGTTGATGCCTCTCTAATGTTTTGATCAGACACAATCGTACTTAGTTATGACATATCTACAGTTCAATGATCTGCTTGAATTATTTAAGAACAAGCAGGGCACATTCTAAGAATACATATGCAGAAGTCAGATACATGAGTTCAAGTTATCCCCCCTCAGGGCTATGAATACAATAAACATAGTTTATATTTATATTATCTGCCTTGCATGTCTGGTTCATGTGTACAGTGCAATTATTTATTTATTAAGTAAAGGATGTGTCGTTGTTGGTAGGTGTTGAATTTCTGACACCAAAGGAAACAAATATCTACATGAGGCTATATATTATAATATGATGTGTTTTGTCACTGTTAAAGGACATATGATGTCATATTATCCCCCATAGAGGGGTGGATTATGGGCATACAGTAGAAACACTAGGTCTATATGTGTTTGAGGAGTTACTTTGGGCATTTGAAGGTTGCATGGAAAGTGAGTGTGTGCTTGCAAGACGTTCTGTATGTATTGGTTTAAGTGTAATACTATATAATGGAAGTTCTGTATGTGCACACTAGAGACTTGTAGACCGTGTGTTAATAGAGTTAAATAAAGCTACGCTTAGTTGCCTAAACAGCTTCTCAGCTTCCGTGAGCGCTGCACATCCGCCTGCTAGGATTTCTCTTGTCATAGTAAGGCATTAAGAAGTCAGGACACAGGTCATGAATAAAGTCAGTCATGGTTTTGAAGATCAGAATCAGAATTTCTTTATTGTCATTGCACAGAGTATAACGAAATTGAGTAGCAATCCTAACGGTGCATTCACACAACAAACAGCAATTAAAAATAGAAAGAGTTAAAACTAAACAAATTTAAAATGCAAAATTTTAAATATAAATATCTGACCTGTAAACAATAATATATAAAAAAAGATGCATGAGTAATAATCATCATGTTGTGAGGCATTGTGTTGTTTATCAGGTACCCCAGTGTTCACACATGACTCCACATCACCATCTTTTTTTTTGCTTTTGTCATTTTAGGGAAGCGTAACATAATGTCTCATTCACCACAAAAAAGACAGAAACCACATATCTTGGTCAATTTGTAAAAATTTTAATGCGGCAATAACAGCGTCCACCATTTTCAAATATTTCCTCTGATAGGTTATCTTCAGGGGGACGGCAACATATAGGCTAAGATGGTGGAAAACCATAAAA